>VDFB02233818.1:0-11692 GCA_007258455.2 Sequoia sempervirens | reverse complement strand
GGACATGCCCTAGTTTGGTGAGACAGCTCTATGCAGTTTTAGAAAGAAAGAAAAAAGACAACCTTAAGGAAATAGCATATATTAAATGAACTGATGAAAGCCTAATTGTATCTTGTAGGCTAAGAACAGAAACAATTATAAATTATTCAAGTGGAAATATTTTCAGTAGAAATAATGGACAAGGTTTTAAATATTACACCTCTAAATTCTTGAAGCAAATCATTTTGCTGATATTTCCCAAGATATTCCAAAGCTACTTAAGGAGTATTGCGAAGGTTTGCACAATCAAATTGAGAATGGATTGACGAATTTCAATGCAAAGAGCACTCATGATGCCTAAAACAAGACAACCTACATTGAATCTTTGAGATGAACAAGAGGAAATTTCACAATTATAATGGTACCTTAGCTATGTTGCAAGAGGATTGCTCCAAGAAGTAAAAGGAAAGCAAAGGAAAGAAGAATGCCACTTTTATTCAGAACAATATTGAATCATAGAACCACAACAATCGATATGGTGTTGATGGTAATATAGAGGCAAAATAGTGGAAATTACATCCAAACTTTCATGTAACAAATAAGAGCCAAAATGCACAATGCAGGAAAATTATGGCTTCTTGGGAGGTGGGGAGGAAGTGGAGTGCAATTCAAAACAAGATGAGAAACTAGAGTGCACCTTGAACCTTGATGTTGCAGGTAGGTTGTCATTGATGTTAAAATTTCTATGGAGAGTGTTGTAGTCTAGCTGTTTGGTTGCCAGAGTCTCTAAGAAATGCTTTGAATTTCTCCGCTGATGATGTTTTGCTCCTGCGATTTGGAGGATAGTTTCATGTTGTGTCAAGGCATGTGTGATCCAAGTTTCATGTCCTTTGGGTTATCAATAAAGGTGGTTTTGAGAGTGTCAGATTGAAGATTGTGTTGATTCTATGTGGATGTTCTCAGAGGTGCAAAGGTTTGCTCTACATATCTTCGCATTTGCAGATATGGTTGTGCGGATCAGAAGTTATGTTCATTGAGATGTGAAGGTGTTATATCCAAAGTTTCATGTCAATAATCCTTCTGCAGAGAAAGTTATAAGTGACAGTGTGCAGGATTGTGTTGTCTAGTGACTGGTTTTAATGTTTGTCTACTTGCGCCAACAAAAGGTTGTGAATTTTAGTTGTATGAGTTTGTATGGACACTCCATGTGTCTCATATTGTCTAAGGTTGGAAGCACATGAAGATCTTTATTGTTTCCAATACCGCATAGATGTTTCAAGTCAGTTTGTGAAGTTATTCTCCTGTTGAGGCCAACTAAGGCATGTTGATGATGTGCACCACAAGTTCAAGTGTGTGCGGAGCTTAAGAAGTGTTTGAAAGTATTTTATGGGTCATGCCGACTCATCTGAGTGAAGTGCAAGTAGTGCTTTATCATTCATGTGTACTGCCAATGTTGTAGAGCCTGACATACTACAAGTTACATGTTTTATGGTTATGGCTGACCTAATTTGTATTTGCAAAGTGTGTGGATGATGTTCATAGAAGATCGAAGGTGTGAAGACAATTTGGTACCGGATTAAGCATGTGTTGGAATCCACAAGGCGTATCCCTCTTCATGGTGTTGCATGTAGTCTCTTGGGTCTTGTCCTCTACATGTTTCATATTGTTTGTTTTATCTTTGGTTGACTTGCAGATGTAATTTTTTTTGTTGTAGTCCAACAGGTGCAATGTAATCAATGTAATATCATGTATAAATTGTAAACCTAGTTGATTGAGGGTGATGAAAGAGTGTGATGCATTAAAAATTGTGTAAGCGACTGAAAGAGAAAGAGAAGAAGTGGTAGATCCTGTCTAGTTTCATCTTGATCATATCTCTATGACAGAAGAGAAGTGAAGAAGTGTGCTTAATTGTTTGTTGGAGGCAGTGAGCCGAAGGAAAGACTTCTTGATTGTTGAAAGCAATGAGCTAGTAGGTAGCTGAGAAGACATTTGAAGAAGTAACAGAGCAGAATTGCAATCATCAAAAGAGGAGTGACAAAGTAGAATTGCAATCATCAAAAGGTGTGAGCTTAATTGTCAGTTTCATATAGTGGAAGGATTGTCATTTTGTAATCATTCCTAAGTGTGTGCTCAAATCAAGGAGTTGTAGCTTCCTAGGGTTGTAGCCCTAAAGCAAAGTTGTATAATCAGGGAGTTGTAGCTTCCTTGGGAGTGACCCTACAACCTTCAATTAGGGAGTTGTAGTTTCCTTGGGTTGTAGCCCTAAAACAAAGTTGTAAATATTGTTCATATTGTGAGGATGAATTAGGACAGTAGCTCCTAGCATTTCTCACTGTGGTTTTTCTCCTGTGGGGTTTTTCACATACATCTGGTTTTGTGTTGTTTTGTGCATTGTCTTCATCTTTCATGTTCTTGCTTATGCGGTAGAGTTTAAAGTATATGTTTATTCTGGAGGGTTTGAGATTTGATAGAATACTGATTTACCCCCGCTCTCAATATTCCGATGTGTTCTACATTTGATACACAGAGCTTGAGAGTAGAATGTAATGTCCCCTTTTTCATGAGCGTCACTATTCAAAGGATTTAGCCTATTCTTGACCCTCATAGGCTAAGGAGCGTGGTTAGAGGGTCCTCTTGGCAATTACCCAGGCGTTGGTTGGCTCATCGGATGCATTGGATAGTCATTTCTCATGATATTCTAGATGTTGGATAACACACTGTTTGACAACATACTGTTTGATAACACATCGTGTTAGAAAACATATCGTTGGATAACACATTGTGTTAGAAAACATACTGTTGGATAACATATTGTGTTATATTTTTATATTTGCACTTTATAAGTTATATTTTTTTAAAATTATAATAAAGTGTAAATATAATATAATATTATATTGTTTATTTGAGAAGCTTCTAGAAGGGGCGACCCCTTGAGGGAAAAAGAATAAATAGATGGTGTTGGTTTGCTTCTCATCATCTAGATTTGATATTGATATTTGATAATTTCTCTTGTGGAGCTAAGGGTTTCTGCAGATTTCATCTTTGAATCATAGGAAACGAAAACTTCCTTTGATTAGCATAACTGATGTGGTGAAATATTCCTCCAAAGGGTTGCATTGTGAGTGGAAGATAGTCAGTCTTTCACATTGAGCTTATTGCATCTTACTTCAGCTTTCATGGAGGTCGACTTGGTTTGGAGTATGCAAAAGATTGTTTGTTGACATCCATTTTGGCATCGATTTATTGAGGAGAATAAGGGCGCTCCCTTTGGGAGTATTTTGGATGATATTTTGTAAAGTTTCAGTTGCATTTTCAGACCATCATAATTTGTTGTCATGGAGGTCGATCAGCCTATGTGAGTCTCATGTTTTTGCTCATATCTTGTAATGTCCCCTTCTCGGTAGCACTTCAAGAGATCACTTAGCCTTTTAATTCCTGAGGCTAATGTCGAAGTGGAGGGAATCATTTATTTAATTACTTAATTTATTGCCTAAGTCTCACTTAAATATTTGAAGGTGATATAAGTAATTAATTAAATCAATGTTGTAAAGTGACTTTATGAAATTTTATTAAAGTGACTAAGGGAAATATTTCATTAAAGAAACTATACAAAAAGTCACTTTATTGTTTTGAAGGAGCAAATACAAAAGAAAATAAGTCATTTATCGGACATCATGGAAATATATGGAGAAAGCTCAATTTTGAATGCCACTTTTTGAATGAACATTTTTACTCATCACAGCTTGGTCAAGCTCTCTGGTCTAGGGTTTGGAACCCTTTTGCACTCCTAGTTTCGGCTGTGAGACAATCATCCCTAGCTGGATTTTGTTGGAAGTCTGAAGAAAGAAAGAAATCAGCTCCAGGTTTCCGTGTTTTGCTTTTTGGAGTCTTTGCTACCTTTTGAAATTGCGTTTTGGGCTCTATTCAAAGTTTTTGAAGGCGTCTAATCTCAGGGAAACCCTAGGCGCAGCCACTTTGAAGTTTTGGAGTCTTTTAAAAAGCGGGGAACTGCATATTTTAGGTGAAATAGATCACGTCTGAGGGCGTTAGCAGGGTTTATGATGCTTATTTTGCTGGATGCACCTTCCTATAGGTGGGTCGAATGATGTAGAGGAATCTCAGATAGTTGCATCTGCCTCTGAGGGCTTTTTGAAGTTGCCATTTCCCTTCTCAGGCTGGAAACGTCTTGTGCTCCCAGGTCTGAATAATCTTTCATTTGATGCCTTGAAGTTTGCGTGGTGTTTTGTAATACCAAAGTCCTAGAAGCTGAATATAAATTACTGTTTATGTAGACTCAGAAATTCCTATCAAATTCATATTGTATCAGCTGGGTCATGTGATAAGTCCAGTATTTGTATTGCTGCTCTTAATTTACAGTCCCTTGCACTCAGAAAATGTATTGCAGTTTGCTGCTTTAGCCTCATAGAGATTTTTGAGTTATATGGTGACACATTAAATAATTAATCTGCTGTATGTGTTTTTCAATATGTTTTGCACTCAGAAATTGCATTACTATCTGATGTAAATGTCTTTCGTTTAACTCTATGTATGGCCAATGATTTCCACCAATGTCTTAAAGGTAAGAATGCCCTAGTTGAGCTGTCTCAGACTTAAGTCTCTCATATCAGCATTGGAATGTCATTGACTGGAAATACAGTGGAAATATGAAGTAAAGTAGTCTGTTTTTTTTATCATGTATGCAATTTACTGAATATATCACAGTTATATGAAATGATTTTTCTTGCAACAAAAAAATCCATTTCAAAACAAAACACACAAAAATCATACACCACCAGGCAGGCTACCTTGTATGAGCATTGTATTGAACAAATCATTTCAATCAAGGAGATATAAGTTGCTGGTTATATATTGTTGTCATTGAACATTTTAATATCATTCATACTCAGTTCATTAGCATGCATGCCAATTGTATGACAAAATGTCACTTGGCTGTAGGTGATTAGTTTGCATATAGAAATCATTTATGTGCATTGAAAAGGATCAAAAAAAGTCAAATTTGCATTTAGAATGTAGTTTAATCATTGTAGAGTTGATACATAAGTATTTGAAGCATTTAATCATTACTTCTCAAGCATACAATCAGACTGAAATTCTGTACCAGCAAGATCAGACTTTGCATTTGAATTGTTTGACAATATTCCTTGGGTGCAAAAATTCATTTTTTACATCTATATCAGCAAGGGATATTACATAGAATAATAAAACTTGGAAGAGGAATGATAAAGAAATGTCAATATAGTTGTTCAAATACATGAACCACACATCTGCCAGATAAATGGACAAAATTTCACTTGCTGTATCATAAATCCTCACTAGATTATTAGGCTGTTAAATGAACACTGAATTCGATATGATGGTGGTGTACGATATAACCCAAGGTTGCTTGCACTGTCTTGTGGAAGACTTTCCACTATCTCCTGCCTGGAACCTGACTCCAGTGAGTTCCTCCTGAGCTTGTAGGTTGACCAAACCCTGCTCCAACTCTTCTCAAAGAGTTCTTACCTTGTGCTTTACCCTGGGTAGCTCAACACCTTCTTGCAACTTGTTCAATCTTGCTTGGACTTAGAAGGATCTAAGTGCCATATTCTTCATGCTGTTATAAATACTTGCAGGGGAGTTGTAGATACTGTCTCCATGCTGTTTGTATCCACAAGGATCCATCTTGCTCGGTACTCAACCCTCAAACTACCCGATTTCATAAAATTGCCTAGGTGAGGCCTAAACTCTACTAGCCCTTACCAGTCACAAATTGGCTTTTTCTGCAAATGTTCTCCACACAACCTAGGAATCTAAACACATATTCTGATACCCTTTTGGGACTTTTAAATCTTGCAAAAGTTTTCTGACCTCCTTCTGTTCCGTACAGTGCCTTCCAATGATCTTGGAGAAGAGGCCTAATTGCCCTAATATCTAGGGTTTCACTGGTTTCTTAATCACAATTCACTCCAATGTGTTCAGGGAAGTCTCAAATCTTTTGGAATATGCAGACCTCACCTCACCCCACCTAGTACTGTATAGATTCCGTACAGTTATCTATTCCCCTGCCTTGGTTCTTGAATTCTCACTTCCAAACTCCTAACTGGGTTACTCTTACTCGCCTAGGGTTTGGAATATACAATCATTGCTTGGTCCTTTCTATTACCCTTCACTGGAAGTATACAAACCATTGGCTTACCTCCCATATTCCACCAAACACAGGAACATTCCGTGGTCAGGGTCTATGGGGAAGCCATTTCCTTAATTACTGCCCAAAACAGTGTTCACCAATCTCTAAATTTTAGTCTAAAAACTCCGAACAAAAACTCTACACAAGACAACCTAAATACAAAATGAACTTTATTCAATACTATCTAATGAACATTAAACATTGAGAAATCAGTATTTACAACGCTTTTAAGATCACTGTTTCCCAAGTTCTCACGGGTTACACAAAAAAAAACACAGAAAATCTGTTCAAACAAGATTAAAAACTCTTCACTACCTAAATTATGAATACAAATCCAAGCCTCTACTCTTCTCAACTGAAATACACCATCAAAAGCGAATCAAATCTATTCTAGCAACATAGAGACAATACTAAATCAGGATATTCAACGCGTGTAAAGGTTCTGCTGCAAAACACAGTGGAATTTCCAAAAAACACAGAAAATTCTTAAAATTTGCTAACTGTTTTTATTCTTCACACCAAAATTCGATTACCATCCAAGACTAACTGCCTACGGGCCATTACAATCATATTTGATGCCATTTCCATCGTTCAAGGGCAGTGGCTCGAGGATTTTTCCTGATTCCAAGGGAAACCCAATGCATGCAAACTAACAAGTTCCACATGCAATCATGCAAATCCGCCATTATCCTTGATTGTAGGACCTTGTTCTCCTTAAACTCGTGCCAACAGCTCCTTAACTGTCCCATGTCATCTTTCAAATAATGATGAAGTGGTTTTTTAACACATTAAGAGCTTTGTGACATAATATAGCTGTCCAAAACTTAAGAAAGCCAAAATTTAATAACATCAACCAACATTGATAAACTAGGATAGTTTAGTCCTAATGACTAACTCACCCACACTAACAAGAACTCTAAGATCAAAACAAACATAAAGAAATCCTGATTTGGCCAAGATCAGGTACAAGCCAAAATTATGTAAACTAAGTTTGGGTTTGGCCTAGGTGCTCCCGCACTGATGGTTACAAAAAAACCACAAAAGAGATATTAAATGATATACAAATACACAAGAGAAAAGGATGCCCATTTTTGCCATATTAAATATCCTTTTATTATTCAATAAACGTGTGATAAATACATTATTATTTTAGCACTTAATAGTACTGTTTACATCATATCATGTTATTACATCACAGCCTTTGTTTGTCCTAACACCCCCAGGAGAATACTTTTTACATAATAATATTTTAGAATGATCAAATCATGTTGTTTTATCACAGCCTTTGTTTGTCCTAGAATGCTATTACATCCTAGGACATTCTCTTGTAAAATAAAAATTTCATTCATCTATCTTATTTTAGAACGGTCAACATAAAAAAGTGTTATTATGGATTATTCTAACTTTTTGATTTAATGGATTTTATTTTATTTGATTTCTTGCCTTTCTAATGAGTTTAATTTTCTTGCAGCATATTGGGCTGTATCTTTCTTCATATGCTAATGTATGCGGCAGATATATACCTGTGGGTTCACTATCGGATCAATTATCCCTTTATCTTTGGTTTTAAGTCAGGAACTGAGCTGGGATACAGGGAAATCTTGCTTATTGCTATGGCAATTTCACTGTTTTCAATGTTTGGTATAATTTCAAACTTAAACATGGAGACAAAGGACCTTCCAACAATTCCAGAAGTCATCCCTCTGATTCTAATGTTGGTAAGATAATTCCTAAAGGTTAAAAAACTATTAACCTTGGTTTTCAAATATTTTTACTTTTTAAGTTGAAGCCAGTGAGCTTATAAAATAGGCTTCCTGAAAAAAAGAGTAATGCAAAAAAACAAAAAAAAGAACACACAAAAAAAGGAATAAAACAGCAAGCAATAAAACATTTTTTTAGTTGTGTGACCCATATTTGACTACAGAATTAGGATTATCCCTTGGTTTAGTACTGAAAAAGGAAATCTGAATGCTTCCTGTACAATTAAACTCTATTTTAATTCTGATAAATTGCATGTTGTACAGGTTCTGTTATTTCTATTGTTGTGCCCTTTCAAGATTTTTTATTATTCAAGTCGTATTTTCTTGCTACGCAGTGCTTTTCGCTGCATGTGTGCTCCTGTCTACAAGGTATGATTCAATCTCCTTACCATAATTTGTACTGTACTTAGTGAAATGTTTCAAAAGAAACTGAAAGGTGCAAACGATTGCAGGTTTTGCTTCCTGACTTCTTCTTAGCAGATCAATTGACCAGTCAGGTCTGTTATTAAAACACATCTCTATTCTAGTAAGGTTTCACTGTCTTCTAAGTATCTCACAAGGGAGAACTCCCATAACTTACTATTTTTTCTTTTCATTGTTGAAGAATTGAATTTTTATGGATTTGCATAATTTTATAGAGTACTAAAGCTTTCCATTCACACATATTCTCTTGCAAGATGTATCATGTCCACACAACCAACATGACTTTTGAACCAAAATACAAGCATAATTTGTATTACAAATATCCCTGTTATAGATTTCATTTAGAAAGCATGAAATTTTGACTCATGTAGATCCATAAACTATCCAAAGACCACATTTAATCTGTTATCGATTTCTTTTTGATAGCCAAACCCATATGCACAAACACATCCATGCAAAGCTGCACACATGCACACACTCTTGTCTGCCCATCCGCCTGTCTCTGCATATGCATTCCTACCTGCCCAACACATATGTGTGCATGCACACACACACACAACAAATCTTGTTCAAAGCCTGTCTGATGAGTATATTCCTGTGTACTAGTTTTCCTTGTACACTTATAGTAATAGTCCAGAGTCTAAGTTTCTTCTGTTGTATACTTCTGTATTGCTTGATCATGTGTTTACTTTTACAAACTTTTTTCAATACTAGTTTGTGAAGATCACAATAATTTGGTAAGATAAAATCAAACTTCTAGGTGATGTGTTGGGAAAAATGATATTCAACTAAAACTTGAGATTCCATTTTTGCACTTCAACTTTTTCTTCACATTGGCAATGTGAGTTAGGCCTCTCTTTGGTTGGATTAGATTCTACTCCCACTAACCGTGTATCTAGGTAAGGCTTGATACTCCTGAAGAGCATTTGACTTTATGTATTGTTGTTTCTTCGTTATTTGTGAAGACCACAATAATTGGGTGAGATAAAATCAAACTTCTAGGTGATGTGTTGGGAAAAATGATATTCAATGAAGACTTGAGATTCCACTTTTGCCCTTCAACTTTTTTCTTCACATTGGCTATGTGAGTTAGGCCTCTCTTTGGTTGGATTAGAGTCTACTCCCACTAACCGTGTATCTAGGTAAGGCTTGATACTCCTAAAGAGCATTTGACTTTATGTATTGTTGTTTCTTTGTTTAATAAAAGAAAATTTTTACTAACATTTTAGGAATTAGTTCAATAAGATTTATAAAATGCAAATGATGATAAAAACAGCAGCGATTTTTAGCGATACTGATAAGGTATATACAAAATTATGACCAAAAGCACCCTCTACGACTGATCTGTTTTATATGTATATCTGAGAATGTTAACAATTAACATTTGGGAATAAAGTTCAAGACAAATAAAATTTATGCAATAAAAGAACCGTCACTAAACAGTTCCTGTTTATATTTGAATGTAACACACAGAAACATAATTAAAGGAGAGGTAGGGGCTTCACAAAAGAATGACCATAGAAGATTTACAAATGATCCATTTAAAACTGATGCTTCTGTTTGTTATTTTCTCCCATTATATTCTAATTTTCGCTTGTTTTTAGTGGTTATAATATTTTCAGGTCTTTATGTTACTTCATTCTAGCATTTTATGTTGTACCCGCTGTACATTCCATTCTCTTTGATCTATTTTCGGTCGTTTGTGGACATTAATATATACCTCATATTAGCAGTACATTCCATTATCTTTGATCTACTTTTGGTCATTTATGGACATCAATATATTTTCTTTCTTTCTTAGCCATGATAGCAGGACTACTATTGAGTCTCGACAACTTCTGGCATTTGGTTGTGATGCTGCCTAGAAATTAGATTATTTTGGTATCAAAGCATTTGCTAACTTGGCCTATGGAGCAAACCGGGAGTTGACATTGAGTAGTGGATAGCCATTTGAGACTAACCTAGTGGAGGAGAGATGATTGCCAAAAATGGAAATGCAGAGAACGAATGAGAGCAGCCATGAAGCTGTTAATCACCAGTTTTAAAAGAGGTTACTTAGATCGTCAGGCTATGATGGCAAGTGAATGCATTAAATTGCAATCATGTTGTAATTCCTTAGGAACCTATCAAAGGTCATTTCAATGACAACTATGGTTATTCATGTTTATTCCATTAAATGTCTCATCATCTGCTTTGGCTTCCAATGTAACCTCATATGCGTCAAGACAAAAATATATCATTTAATGCCCTTTACCCTGTTTCTCCTCTTTTTTGACTTGGTCTAAATAGTCAATCTCGTTAATTGGTCAAAATAGTCATAATATATGCAAAATAAAAAGGGTCCATTTTTCATTTTGTATAAAATCATAGAAATAGGAGATTTAACACTATAACTAAAGTATCATAAGGTCTATATAAAGCATCTTGCTTTATAGAGAAACACATTAACAAGACCCTCATATGTATATATATATATATTCACTTTTTGGTGTGGAAGAATCATAATCATGTCACTAATTAGAACAAATTTAATTTGTTTCTCAACTCCAACTTTGTTCAATGTGTAGGTTATTGAATGGTGATAAGATGTCAAAAGAGTTGTCATTCAAAGTTTGCAAGATACATGTTGTACCCAAACCAAATTTTTTGCTTCATCAAGGCATTTTGCATAAAAGAGTCTAAACCTTGATAAAATGATGTAAAATACAGTTTTGGGCAATATCAAGCATGGAGTTTTTGTCAATATTTTGTCAGTCAAAGTCAGTTTTATTGATCAGAACCTGAAGCAGAGACTCAGAATAGAGCATTTCACGATGGAGGAGCGTCTCACGACAGCATTTCACGTTGCACATGGTCATTTTAGTGGTCAAGACGGAGTTTTTAGTGATTAAATTATGAAGATTTCTTAGAGAAAAGCAAGAAAGCGCAACTGTAGCCCAAGGGCACCCTTCTTTTTGAAGGTCAAGATCTTGTTGAAAACGCTCATGCATACAGTCAAACACTTCAGAATTGGTCTGGCTATCCGATAAGCTATCCAGCGAAGTTTTCCGAGACCCACAGCTCCGGCAACTGGCGACAGAAGTTGAAATTCCTAAAGTTCCAGATATGAGAAATTTGTCCATTTCCAGCAAAAGCACGCCTGTAGCTTGAGGGCGCCCATCTTGAAGAGGGGGTAGATTCTGGTATTTTTGATGATTAATGCAGTCAATCTCTTCTCGAATAGTTTGCTCATCCGACGAGCTATCAAACGCAATCATCCGAGTCCTAGAGCTCCGGCAGCCAACGTCTGAAGATGAGATTATAATGAAGATTTCACATCTTTGAGCTTCTTCGTTGCGTTTCC
>VDFB02233817.1:0-18875 GCA_007258455.2 Sequoia sempervirens | reverse complement strand
GGTCCTTTATACCTTGATGCATCGTACTTAGGCGTGTTATCAAAAATAAAGTAAGTGACCCTTTGAAAATCCCAATCCTTGATAAGCAAATCATCCATCTATCATCATCATTTATCATCATTATCTTTTATTATCATCGTCATCTCTAATAAAGTCTCGACCAATCATGGACTTGTTGGATCCTCTTGTCATCATCTCATTCCCGCACTAACATCATGCATCCGTCATGCGTCCATCATGCATCCATCCTGCATCTACAAATCGTCAGCATACCACATATCATCCATATCATACATCATAGGAAACATCAATCATCTCACATGCATATCATCATTATAATATAGATCTGTTAGTCTAAGCATCTCATAAATCATCCGTTGCATAATCACAACATATCACATCATCAATCTCATCCATCTCATATCATATCATCATTTAAGTTGTTTAGGATAATATAGATTTTATTTATTCTAAGCATCTTGAAATCATCTTTACGCTCGTCATCCATAACCACCCATTTTGAACCTCTTTGCTCGTGAGATCGACCCTCAAATCGAATCTTTTAAACTCGATCTCTCGAGGGGCAATAATACCCGATTAATACTTCTTTCGGTACAGGGAATAACAGAAAAATCATGAAATTTTAATTTGATTAGCGGCAAGTTTATTCTTTGAACCAACGCAACAAGTACATTGCTTCAAAGAGGGGAAAAATGTAGACATGCAAAATTCACATTATGCATTCGATCAGATTCGGTCAAATTAGCTCTTACATTAGGCAAATTCATCACTTTCATCCATTCATTAAATAAGTTCATTTATCAAATAAATCCTTATCATTCAACCTTCATCCTGCATTATCCATTTAATTAAAAAAATCAAAAAGCCATTTAAATCAAATCCTAAATCATATTCCACCATTTTCTGATTTAAATAAATCAAGTATTTAAGTCCAAAAAGTCAAATCATCTAATCAGCATTAAATCAGCGCAGTCATCATCTAATCCTAATCTAATACTAATCACATCCCACTTCATTATCTAGATCTAGCCATGCACAATAAATCAATTTATTGATTTATTAAAATAATCATTTTTCCTCAACATGACAAGTCAAGCGGGGCATTTATTGCTCTTCTTTCTTATCCCCTCTCGAAATTTATTGCAAATTTGAATTCAAAATTTCCCCTCTTGGGAGGCTCTTCCCAAATCTTGCACACACATCAACTAATCACATGATGACAAGTGTCCTCAATTCATTGGCTTGTTTTTGATCCCACATTGGTCCCTCTTCAACATTTGGCATTTTGAAAATCTTTAAATAGGTGCATCATCCTCAAGCAAATGGCTTCACAATCTTCACAATTTCATGCAAGGTTACTCTCTTCACTTGAGATTTAATCTTGTTCATCATCACTCCACCATCTTCATAGCATTTTCAATTTGAGCTTTTATCAAGGATTGGGAAAGGGTCACTAGCACAAGTGACACCAATCCAACTATGGAATAGGTAGTTTGTTGAATGTTTTCATTATGCATTTGGTTTTCTTTTATCTTTTGTGGCATTTTGGAACATTTGCAATGTATTTCATAGGGGTATTCTTGAAGGATTTGTTGATACTAACCCTTGTTTGAGCATAGTGTTTGCAGATTTTTAAAGGTACTCACACTTCCAAACCCTCGTTTTCTTTTGTTTTGTTAGGGTCGGGTTTCGGATTGGAACCATCACCTTGCACCTTCAAAAAAGTGTGAGTTCTCATTCTTGTCCCGATTCTAATCCCATGTTTCTTCCTTGTGTTGTTTTGCTTTGTCAGATTCAAGTTTCAATCAGGAACTATCACCTTGCATTTTGTGAAGTTTCATTCTCCTCGTCCCATATTTACTCCAATATTTGTTTGTTCACCGCCTTTTGTTTGTTAGAATCGGGTTTCAGAATGGAACCGACACTAAGAACATTTTCAAGGTTCTAGTTCCAGTTTCCATCCCGATTCCGATTTCCAATTCTTTGTTTTTCCTTGTCTATTTCGGAATAGGGTATCGGAATGGAACCAGAACCAAGAACCTTTCCAAGGTTCTTGTTCTTGGTTCCATCCCAATCTCAATTCTCACATCTGTCATGCTTTCTACCCGTTAGGTTTAGGTTTCAGAACTATCTCAGAACCTTGCACTCTTTGAAGTTATTGTGCCAAGTTCCTTCCCAATCTCGATTCCTGACCAACCATATGTGTTTTGTGATGGCTCATTAATGGCTGCCACCCCAATATTTAGGCATGACCTACTTCGTATTAATGGTCATTGGTTACATGCATGAACCAATTTATATTCTCTTTATTTCTCAGTTCTGGCTCATTATTTCTTTGCATTTTCAATGAAAGGAGCTAGAGTGGAGCAAAGGATTAGGGTACAAGGTTGAGTCTTGTGATTTTCAATCAGGCTTCAGTAATTTTTCATGTTACAATTTTTGAGGTAGGGGGTTTTTCATTCTTCCTTTTCTTGTTTTCTCATTTGCTTGCTCGTGTCTTTGTTTGTTTTGTTCATTTTTTTGTCTCTTGTTTGTTGGGTGTGTTGTTGCTTGTTTCTTGTATTTCTTTTTGTTGTTGTTTAGTTTGTTTGTTTCACTCTCTTTGTGGACCTTTTTTGTTTTAGTTTTTTCTTTTCGTGTTGTTTCACTGCACATAGGTTTCTTTGTTCCTACTGAAACCCTAGTTGTGTAGGGTTTTTGTACCATCGACCTTTATAAGTTTAGGTTCAAACCCTAGGTTTTCCCACATACAATCCCAAATTTAGAAAATTTGATTAAGTGTTGGGTCATCCTATTAGTTGGGTTATGACATTTAAAAAATCTTGATCTCGAAGGGTTTATTGATGAAATATTAGAAAATAATTTTTATCACCTGCATGCTCGATCATGTTCCGATTTTGATCATTCCACATGTTGCAGTATCGAGTTTCAAAGCAAAAGCTTAATTATGCACCCAAACTTAGTTCAAGATCTTGACACCGTTCTGAATTCAACTTTCGATCTTTGGTCAGGATTCACCATCGAAACAAAACCCTACCTTGACCAAATTTGTTAATCTAGTGTTAGGTTCCAACCTAATCCTGAACTCTGACTCTTAGTTGGATATCAGAATCAGAATAGAACCTTAACCTCTTACCTCAAGTAGGGTTCCAATGGCGACTGTTTTCCCAATTTTTATTTTCGAATCCTCTTTGGGATTAGACCTGGGAAAAGAACTAGACCCTCAACCCCATCCAGAGTTCTAGTGCAAATTTCTATCTTGATTTTGACTTCTAAACTCTCGTCAAGATTAGACATCGGAGAAAAACTAGAACCTGTTCAGTTTTCAAAGTTCCAGTTCCTAGTGACATCCCGATCTTGATTTTTGATACACTATTTTGAAGGTTCTGATGTTGAACGATATCCTGACCCCAACTTCTAATACCTCTTTTTGTAAAGTTTGAGCGTTGAATTTTAACCCAATTCTAATGTCTGATAGTATGGTAAGCCCAGGTTTTGTAATGGTCATGTTCCAAGTTCTATCCCAATCTTGACCCCTAAAAAATAATAAAAATATCATAATCTAGTGAATATTCTTTTGAGGATATAGGGTTTTGATATGAAATGTATTTAATGCCTATCTCTTTGCAATGTTCACTTCTACTTAATGAATTTCATGGTTGCAAATCTATTAAATGTCTAATCCAAAAGAGAATATTGGCACCAAAGGGGTGCAATAAGTACAAGAGGTACAAAGGGGACAAAATCCAAAGAGATTGAAGCCAGAACAACTACCCCTAACAATGAAGTATAAGTTTCAAGGGAATTCAGTGCCATCAAAGTTTGGGTCAAAAGTAATGAAGAAAACTGACACATTGGTAGGCCACATTGACCTTGAACAATTTTTTAAGGATATTTTCATAGAAGATGCCAGTCCAAGAGCCAAGAAGATTGCTAGTTCAAGACTGGCACACATGTAGCTTCATTCCCCATAGATGTGCAGTGTCCAAAATTTATACTAGCTATTGCTCACACCTACAACTTGGTCCAAAGCAAGTGTTTTGATCCTTGGGGGGTAGAAATAATTGATTTGACACTTGGAATTATAAGATATGTCTTTGACTTACCTCCCCATCCTAACCTCAAAATAATTATAGAAGCATAGGAATTGCAACAATATGAGACAGATGTGGAGGGTAATCTAATATATATAAATAAAAGGTGGTTGAAGAAAGAGAAGAATTCAATAAAGAAACTTCCCCCAATCCTAAAAGGTTTGACTGAACTCTATGGAGGTAGGGGAGTTTATTACACTACTTTCCAGGGAATTTGGGAAAGAAGACTCACATGCATTTGAGAACTACATTTTCTCCTTTATTCAGATTGTACTTGATGGAAAATAGTATTTAGATTGGGTACAAATGGTTCCTAATGTTATTCACGATCAACTCTCTAAGGTGAAGGACACCGAGACGTTCTACATGAGTTCCTATGTAATATATTGTGATGTTAGAATGGGAAAATTCCCAGAGCTAAACACAGAATAAGTTCTTGGAGAAGCAGATGGAGACAATAAGGTCTAGAAATACTATGACCAATTGAAACTTAAGAAGGTAAAAAAACATTTGAAGAGAGTAAACGATGCCTTCTTATATGTGGTTATCAATCAATTGATGGGAGATGTTGGCTTCAGACTGACTAAAGCATCCATGGCTTTTATTGAACAATTGGTGAGTTGGCGCATTCAATACCCCAAAACCACTACGTTAGATTATTTGTCTTTGATAAGGCTCCATTCAAGTTGCCAAGGTGTTGGAGTGATAAGATTATTTTAATGGAGTTCTCACAATAGGCAACAAAGGTAAATGCTAAGTTCTAAGAAAAACAAAAGTTAGGGTGTCATTATTTTCCTATGGAATTAGGATTTTACTCATGTCAATCAATAGTGGCAGCCAAGGTTGCAACAAAAGAGTTCCAGGTCTACAACCTAAAATTTAATGAGGAAAGGAAGAACTTTGACTTGAAGAGGAAGATGAACAAGATTTATGCATCATTTTTTCCCTGTCATGAACATCATCTCTAAGACTTCTAGGCTAATGTGCAGGATCAATTTGAAGTCAGGAAAAAGGGATATGAAAGGCTGATTTTTCCCGAAATGAGGGTGGTAGAGCTTTTAAAATATTTGAAAAAATTTGAGATGAATCTTTTTGTGTCCAAGGGTAGGGTTTAGGGTTTGGTCTAAAATTCCTCATTTCATAATTTTGGGTCGTAAACCCTTGGGAATTTTTTTTCCTCGTTGGCCTATCATACCTAGTTTCCGATTGCTTAAGTTGCAACTCAAGCCATCCAAATCGTGGTTCTCACTGGCCCTTTTTTCTACATTTGTTGGTCACCAAGTGCCTTTTCATCACTTTAATTTTCCTTGTGGTTGAGCTAAAAATCTCATGATTAAATGACTTAAGTCTTAGGTTTTCATTCCTAAGGGTATAGATGTCATCAACATAGTCGGTACCATCTTTAAAATTAACATTTGCGCATGTGCAAAAATTGCTAGCCGTCGGATTAGCAAGTTAAATATGGATCATTCCTTAGAAACCCCACACGAATAAAATAATGGTTTATTTAAAGTCATGGGGTCAGCGAGCGATGGATGTTGGGAATAGGATTCCATTTAATTGCAATCCTAAACATATTTCATGTATCTCCTAAGTCCTTGGAAAGTGTTCCCCAACACTAGGATTAGAAAGAGATTAAATTTGAATGAAATGATCATGTAAATTGACATTTGTGATTATTCCTAAATGATAGGAACATGTGGGGATGTCCAAGAAGAGCTCCTACAAGATAGGAGCACATGGGGTGCCCATATGGAAGGTGGAACCCACCTTGCTTCACTTAACTATCTGGAGGATTGATAACACTTCAGTAATGCATGTTTTGATCCTACAAATTAGGGATTGATATTCACATTAGTGGAGTGGCACTATCAGTTCAGTATTAGTTTAGTTTAGTTCAGTTCAATTTAGTTCAATTCAGTTCAATTTAGTTCAGTTCAGTTATGGTTCAATTATCTTCAATTGCATGTAGTTATTTTGAGTTGAATGCTAGTAGACTTGAGTTGACTTGAGTTGCATGACTAATGACTTCATTTGCATGACATATAATAGGTGGATACTTTTAGTTAAGTGGGGATGATCAATCATGCATAATGTTTGCATGAATTGGTGGAGAGATATGTTTTAGTTAACTAAGATTGACTTGGGACCACCTTGGGAACCCAAGTTGGCATCTTTCAGTTAACACCTTCTGCATGAGAAGATATTTACAAGGCTCAGTCAAGTGGGCCCATTCTTGGGTGCCAACTTTGAGGTGAAGTTTGCATGATATCTTCTTGACCAAAGTTCAGTTAAGTGTTCAGTTTGGGGCGCCTAAATTGAGGAAGACTTTGGTTTGACTTTAGATTACAATGTGGAGCTCTACTTGCCCAATCTAGGGGTAGATTTTTGTGAGGATCTTTATGCTCTTCTATTGTACAACTCTTATGAGTTTACATGCTCATATTATTGTCTATTAATTGCAACAAGTGGATGAGAGTTTTGTGAGAGTTTATTGTAGGTTGTGAAGAAGGATTGTTGAAGGAAAGGAAGCATATCAATCAAGGATTGATACAATATTATTGTAATCTTGTTCTAAGGTTAAATAATACAAGAACTATTGATTCTGGTGGAGTTTTTTCTTGAAAGGGTTTCTCCATGTATATGCTATGTCACTTCTATCTCCTTGTCTCATTCTTCTACAATCTTTTGTCTCTTTCTACAATTGGTAAAATTGATCTAAAAAGATTAATCATACACAAAGAATTGTGACAAAGAAAACTTAATTAGATTTGCAATCTCATAGTTTTACAAGTTTTAAGCTACAATAGTACCTTCACTTTCAACAATGGACATGTGTCCCATTGTAGGTGTGGGTCTCAGTCTCCACTATCATGTCCAACGTTGTGAAGCTTCAAATCAATGGCAGTGATGGAATGTTGAGCTTTAATCTTAGTTGTTCCCCATTGATCCCACAGGATATGAAAGATGCTTTATTTAATCCCGCGGGGTCAATGAGCTTGTGACACGTGGATCTCTTTCTCCACCTAGAGGACAATGGTGGAACCCTTGAATGGGTGAGTTGGAATCTAGCTAGCTAGTTTTCATTGGTTGAAGGATTGGCAAGCAATGGTGATGGAATTAAAAACGTGTTGAGTCAATTTGAGTCATTCGATGCACCACTTCACCAGGATATCAATGAATATTATTTAAAACCAGAGTTGTGAGCATCATAGTCATTTTGCTTCGCATGAGCGAGAATTAATAACAGAGGACGCCTACAAGATTAATCAAATTTGATCCTGATGCATGTGAATGATTGCTCTCCTACAATCATTGAAGATGCTACATAAATGTTGATGCACCTAGGTGATTAACGGTTGTGATGCAAGACCCAACAGTTGATCGTATGCTCGATCATGTGAGTTTTCACTTAGCATTGATGATTGACATGCTCAAACTTCTCGATAAATGGGAATTGATATCCTTTGTTTTTCACAGTTGCAAGAAAAACCTAAGAAATTCTAAGTCTGAGAAAAGGGTGGTGAGAGTTTTATATTATGTAATCTCTTTTGGTTGATACGAATTGTAAGGTTCTAGGTGTTGTGTTTCTGCAAAATCTTTTAAGAAACTAGTGGGGGGTCAATCTGCAATTGTGAAGTCCTTTTTCTCTCAGCTTATTTTTAGTGAAAATGAGTAATTCCATTGTATTTTCCTCCCTAAAACAATGGTCTCAAAGACTCAGCTTGCAGGAGTCACATGATGATGTTCTTGAGAATGAACAAGGCACACCTAGAGTTCTTGTGACTCCAAAAGAGAAGGGAAAGATGAAGGCCTGTGGTAAGAAATATGTTCAAATTATTGTCAAGATTACCTATCATCTGAGAAGCAGGGTTGTCCTAGAAGATTCAGCCAAATTTAAAGGGAAAGAGTTGATGGGGTATGTGAGAGAGGCAAGGAGGATGATTAAGTATAATCGAGCTTATATGGGGCAGCATAGTTCTCCCATTGAAATCTCAAATGGTCCCTTAGATAGTATGACTGAAATTGAATCAGGCTACCACTATTACTTACTTGCCATGGGTAGCCTGAAGGAAACTGATGAAGAGGAAGTGGTGGCTTCTCCAACCTCTACAAGGATACAAAGTGGGTTTGTGTATTCTGGTTCTGATTGAGCAATATTTTTATTTGGGTCTTGGGTTTTTTTCTTTGGTCATAGCAATGCCTTGATGGAGTTTTGTATCCTTTGTACTAAATTGGGTGCCTTTGACCAACATCATGAAGAATCTTGTTTTTTAATGTGGGTGTGGGATGTGAAGGATTGACAATGGCTAACAATGACTTTGGTAGTATCAGTTGGTTTATCTTCGACAAATAGTGTGAGATTTTGTTTTCTCCTATTCTGAAAATGATTACATTTAACCGTTTAGGGAATATCTCAAATTTAGATGAAATTTATTTTGAAATTAAATGTAACTGTAATAGAGTAGGTTTCATGTTGCTCACTTGTTCTATAAAAGGGATTTCAAGGCTCACTATAAGTGGTTCAAATTATGAGTCTCATAATGGTCTGAGTGAAAAGCTAAGCTCGGGAAGAAGCATATTGTAAAATACCGATGAATAGAACAATAAGAAGTCTAGGGTATGAGTCCTTTATGTAATGATCTTAAAATAGTTTTATAGAAGCCGCAGATATGGAAGAAAATCTTATTTCTAAAATTTATACTCTCCTATGTAATTCTCTTGTAAACTATGAATGAAATGGTCACTGATCTTTTTGTTTATCTTCAATTGTTTTAATTGAATGTGTGGGTTTATTTTTTCCTCAATTCAAGGAATTGATTAAATTATAGAATGAGGTCACAGGTTTGGGAGGAAAGAACATAGGATTTGGTAAGAAGTTATGTTTTAGATGCAGTGAGTTGAATACTTCAAAGTAGTATGACAATAGTCCACCAATTTTTGAGTTAAATGGCTAATATATTACTGGTTGTTGCAAATTTGACTCCATTTTCCCAATAGATGAAGCACTAGTCTTTTCATTAGGTTATCTTAAAGATAAATGAGCTAGTAATGCACCCAACTAGGGATTTAGAGTGAGAATGACAATCATTAAAAACTTTCAATTACGATGTATGAATTTGAAGTATCACCTAATTCCTAGCAATAGATAGTAATTTGTTCAAAGATCAGCCAAACCTTTAATGAATAATGTCTATTTGCATTTAATAGGGATTGATCTGTGTGTAGAAGTTTTATAAATCAAATGAACATCCCATGAATATGATAAGGAATACCCTCTTAGGTTTTACAAAGCCTAAAGAGTAGGATTAATGGCCACAAAATCCTTACTCGTTCCTTTGCCACTAACTTTGAAATTTCTTGAGCATAAAGGTTGGCTACCCTTTAGAAGATTTCAAGGTTCTATTGGAAAAAACGCCAAAAAAATTGGTGACTCTACTGTGGATAATTTAGAATCTCTAGTTGCAGACTATAATATCACAGAGTCAAGCATTTGGTGGATCAAAACATCTTGTTTAGTTGTTGAAAAGTTCTTGAACCTAGAAGAGGTTTTGTTGCAGCAAATTTCAAAGAATTTATGTGTGACTCCACTATTGGAGAAAACCCAGAATGAGATCTACCTTTGAAATAACTTCATACTGCTTGATGTTAAATCCTCTATGAAGAGAGGTGGCAACTCTTTCTAAAGAACCTGATAAAGAATACAGAAAAGTTTTAGATCTGCAAATTTTCAGTCAAGAAGAAAGGTTAACAGCTGCTACAAATTTCCAAGTTTTCTCATAAATCTAAAGAAAATACTATCATGTTTGCAAGAAATTTATGAGGATTTTTCAAGACTTAAGATGTAAATGGTTCCCAATTAGGTGAAATAGCACTAAGAGAGGGAATAGTAGTGGTAATTTTGCATGCTTCTAAAGTGAATATTGAAATTCATATATTATGGGTTGAAGAAGTATGATTATTTTTGAATTATGCTTTTGGAAAAGGTTTAAGGCATGATAGTTTGATCTATATTTTAGAATTATGGTTGAATTAGTAAATGATGAAGTTGATAATTTTGTATGAAGTTGATAAGAATTGAATATGAATGCAAGAAGGTTTCCCTATGAAATGTCAAGTAAGAATATGCAAGGCACACAGTTTTCATCATACCCTCAAGAGAATTTCTCTATCGATAGGTATATGCCACTAGTTTTTAGTGGTATTAAAGGTTTCCTAAAATTGATTCCTAAAAATATTAGGAAACATTTGCCTAAATTCATAGGGTAGAGTTCAGAATCAACTTCTAACCATTTGCATACATTCATAGATTTGATGGGGGACTATGAGGTAAATCATGAGGATGTTGTCATGAAGCTTTTTGTTCAGTCTTTGAAGGAAGATGCTAGAGATTGGTTCTCATATTTACTAGAATATTCTATAGTTTCATGGAATCAGTTTAAGATAGCCTTTGTAGAACAGTTTGGTGAAAGGGTGAATACAAATGTGGTAAGAAAAAACTTTATGGAAATCCATACAAGTGATGATGAGTTGGTTACTGCTTTCAATCTTAGATTTGCAAAGGCAATAAGGGATATTTCTAAAAATATGCGACCAAATGATGCTAAATGTTTGGTTGTGTATTTTGGTGCATTTGACAATAAGATGAGTTATTTATTAAGAGATAAAGATCCTGCAACATTACACCAGGCATATCAAATTTTCATGGACATTGAGAAAAATCTAAAATACTCAATGGTGAAAGGATATATGGCTACCAGTGTTGGTTATCCTATCACATTTCATGCAAATGGAACCAGTGGATCAAGGAGTAGAGATTCCTATCAAGATGATAGTGTTGCTGCTATTTTAATTTCCCCATCACTACAATATGTGGATTATAGTGAGCTCCAAGCTAAACATCAACAAAATTTGAGAAAAGTTGATAAGATGTCTTTTGTTAAAAAATTGTATGAAATAAAAAATACACAAAGAAGAATCACCCTATGATTTGTTCTCAATATTTGTGGATGGCTTGTTGGAGGTTCCCATAAATTTCAGACCTAAGGATTCAATGTGCATTGATCTGTTTTGTGAAATCTACAAGTTAGGGTTGAGTACCCTGCCAAAGGAATTGAAGCCTCATATCTTGGGCCAAGTAATTGATTGGATAAATATTGTAAAGGTAGCTAAGTGTGATTATGCACATGTGATGCCTCAGAGTGTTAATGGTCATTGTCTTGTTGAGAAAGATCAGAAAACAATGCAAACAAGTGAGGAGAGTGTATCAAAATATGAACATCCATCTTGTTGTATGGGAGAATGTAATGATTGTAATCAATTCACAAGTAGCACATATGCAGGTCAATACAATAATGATGAAGATGAAGATACACAATATGATGACAAAGTAGATGTGCATGAATTTCCTCTATGGGATGTCCTAGATAGTGAAGAAGTAAAGGAGGTACAAGAGGTCATCCCATGTCATGATTTGATCAATAACAGTGGTGCAAATTTTGTTGATATTTTGTCACAAATTAATAATCAAGGTATTGGAAATGAAAGTTTAGGCATTCATTCTGAGGAACCCGAATGTAGTCTCAGTATTGGTGAGTTTTCTAGCTATGGTAATTGTGATGGCATTGAGTTGGGTCATTCATTTGTTGATTATGCTTATTCTTATTAAGTAGAGATGGAATCCTTTGCCTCAAGTAGGGGATATGTTGATAACTATGGGCATGTATGTTTTCTTGAGAGTCAGCAATTTTATTCTTGTGAAGAGTTTTCAGAATGTGAATCAATGATATTAACTATAAATAATGCGGATGAAGTTGAAAATGTATACGTATTCTCTTCTAGTGGTTGTAATGATTTTGAATACAATGATGATATGAAATATTTGGAACTCCATGGGGAGGAGGCAGAAATATTTGCAACAACAATGAATGTAATGGAAAACCCCTTATTTGATGAGCCTCTATCTTCACTAGAGATGAGGAATGATGATCCTTATTGGTGCAGATATAATCCACTCTTTGTTGAGAACTCTAATGGTGCATATGACATAGGGTTAGAATGTGGCCATGGGAAGACAAAGCAACATATTGATGAGTTCATTGGGAGTATTGCCTATGAATATTTTACATTTGATACAAATGTTGTGGGTAAGAATAAGGATCATGATGAGATTGAAGTTTTTGATTGTTTCTCTGAGGATTGTAACTACTCTTATGGGATGATCTAGAAGTACTTCAGTCACATGAAGGATGCAATGGTATAAATATTCATGAAATCACTTGTTCACAAGTGAAAGAACAAACTATATTTGATGCATACCTCGAATATGATTTGGGTTTTCTATCAACTGAGAATGTTAATTTTCTGAATGATGGAGAATTTGAAGATAAGAATGTGATTGTTCAATGTGTTGATCTTGAATACAGTGCTAGAAATGATGAAGATGTTGATGAATATGCTTATATCCCAGCTACTAATGATTGTTTGTGTGAAGCAGAGATGGAAATGTTAGCTATACATTAAGATGATGATGGTGTACATGTTGATGAAAGAAAGGGTTCATTATTGAATAACTAGGTTATGCATTATGATAAGCACATGGACCTTCAACCAACATTATTTCCCATGGATAATGAGAAACAATTTGATGAATATTCAAATTGTGTTGACAATTCAAGACTTTTTGATTTATGCGTAGAGTAGCGAAATGATGCAAATAAAAATGAGGGTGATGTTAGTTAATATGAAATTGAATATGGGTCCTTCTTTGCTGACTCTTCTTATCTTCACAATGTGAACATGGGCATGTTTCCATTTAATTCAAGGAGAACATTTATGTGGAAGAGAACGAAGATGTTTGTTCAATTGTCAATGAACAACATTTAGATCATGAATGCTTGAATATGTGCCAGTGTTATGATGCCCAATTCAAGGATGCTCATAAATATGCATCCTTTACTTTTGATACATCTAGGAGTTGTTTGCATAGTGTACAACAAATTTCTTATGAATATTTTCAGTTCGGTGTGCAAACCGAATATGATTTGAAAGTTCATGATGTCAATAACTAGGTGGATTATGAATATTTCATTTTTTCAATTCAATTAGAAAGGATAGAATTGGAGCAAGCTAGTGAATAGAATGGTTACATGCATTATGGAATGTATGAGTTCCAAATGTTATTTGACTGCATTGTTCAGTCAGACACATTTTATGATGAGGATGGTAGTTTTGAAACATGACACGTATGGTTGATTATGTTAATCACAATGGAGCTGATGGTTTGGAAATGCTTGGTAGAAATGTTGATCCATTATAGACAATTGAGAATAAAGTCTTTGACAGAGGTAAGAATTGGTTGCAAGTTTTTGGGGCCTTGGGACACCAATTTGAAGATTGAATCCTATGGAATTGCATGAGGTAGGCTTAATTGTCTATACATTAGCAAAGGCTTCTAAAATGAAAAGGAAGGACACAGTGTATAGTTATGTAAATATTGTATATAGGTTTGGTTTTTTTGCTTTTGGTTGTGTCTACTTGCCTTGTCATACCCACCAAGGGTATGCATCCCCGAGCATGAGCCACAGGTAGAGTTTTTAAAATATTTGAAAAAATTTGAGATGAATCTTTCCTTGTCATGATTTTGAGCTTCTATGTCCATGGGTACGGTTTAGGGTTTGGTCTAAAATTCCTCGTTTCACAATTTTGGGTCGTAAACCCTTGGGAATTCTTTTTCCTCATTGACCTGTCATACCTGGTTTCTAATCGCTTAAGTTGAAACTCAAGCCATCGAAATCTTCGTTCCCATTGGCCCTTTTTTCTACGTTTGTCGGTCACCAAGTGCCTTTTCATCACTTTAATTTCCCTATGGTTGGGCTAAAAATATCATGATTAAATGACTTAAGTCGTAGGTTTTCATTCCTAAGGGTCTAGATGTCGTCAAAATAGTTAGTACCATCTTTAAAATTAACATTTGCACATGTGCAAAAATTGTTAGCCGTCATATTAGAAAGTTAAATATGGACCATTCCCGGCCAACCCCACATGAATAAAATAATGGTTATTTAAAGCTACGGGGTCAGTGGGCGATGGATGTGTGTCTTATTGTAGGTGTGGGGCCCGGTCTCCACTATCATGCCTGACGCTATGAAGCTTCAAATCAATGGCAGTGATGGAATGTTGAGAGTTAATCTCAATTGTTCCCTGGTGATCTTGCGGGATATGAAAGATGCTTTATTTAATCTTGCGGGGTCAATAGGCTTGTGACACGTGGATCTCTTTCTCTACTTGGAGGACGATGATGGAACCCGTAGACACCTTAAAATGACCTAGGCCCGCAAGCTTCATTTTTACCAATTTCGCCCTAGCATAAGAAGACATTTTAATTATGTCCTTTGGTCCACATTCGACTATTGATTAAATATCCATATAATTATTTAATTAATTCATGTCCTTTTGATTCTTTTATGATTATTAAATAAATAAATTTTAATTCTATTTATTAACACGCCAATTAATTGTCTAAGTCTTTCTTTAATTAAATAGATTTCTTAATTCTATTTTAATTTCCTTTCCTCATGCTTAATTATCCTTTTTCACCATTAAATAAATAAATTTAATTCTATTTATTTAATAATGCCACTAACTCAGTTTTAATTAAATAAATTGATTAATTTATTTAATTAATTAATCTTATCCTCATGGAATTAAATAATTAAATTTAATTATTTAATTGCCAATTAATATTCTTCTCATTTTAAATAAATTAAATTATTTAAAATATCATGTCAATCCTAACTGTCAGTCCTTTTTGATAAATAATCTGAAAAAGATTATTTATTATCTCTCGAAATCCATAATTTGAATTATTTTAATTCAAACTAGTAATTAATCTTCCAAAAATCAAGTAATCAGGCAGATTCTTGATTTTCCAAATCTTATCTTTAGTCTGAATCTTATCTCTTTGATTTTTTGAATCTTGCAAATCAGGCGATCTTATCTCTTTGATTTTTCGAATCTTGCAAATCAGGCAATCTTATCTTCTTGATTTTTTGAAAATCTTCATTATCTAATTAATTTCCTCATTTATTCTCCACCGTTGATCCGATTTTATTCTGACCGTTCGATTAAGGATTTTTCCCTAACCCTAATTAGGGATTCTCAGGTTTAATCTAGATCGTTCGTTTTAGGGTCTCATCACTAATTTATCTCGTCCGTCCGTTCGAAATGGCCTTTTCTATAAAATGCCCTTTCCCTCTCATTTTTCATATCTTGACATTTTACGTAATTACTATAGGCATTTATTTACTCTCACTTATTCATTGTCATAGGCATTTGATTAATATTGGCATTTATTCTAGGCATAGGCATTGATTCATAGGCATAGACATTTAGGCAATATCAAATCCTTCGAATCTTGTTGTAGGACTTAGGCATTTTAGATTGCTCAAGAAGACGAATCTGAAGGCAACATCACATTTCCAGCAAGCAAGAAGGTGTAACGAAGATCAATCATGGAAGATGGAGACACTCGGTGATATATTCTCTTTCGTTTTCATTTAATTTCCTTTGTACTTCGTTATATCATTGGATTTTAAATGTTATTTGTGCTAACCATCTAACGATCTGATTTCCTTTGATTACATTGGTGAACCTGACGTTCTGGACAGAAATTTGTGTGTGTTTTTGTTTGTTTTTACTGTTTTGCAGGTTACAGCCAAGACGTCATACGAAATCCCGTCACCTTCATTTGAGCATAGAAAAATAGGCGAATAAAATATTTTCAAACGTTTTCTGAGTTTTGTAGATCTCAGTCTCAGCTTTCCAGAACATCAAACGGTTTTAAATTTCGTTAATATTTGACAAAGTTATGGCTATTTTAGTGATCGCTATTTTTTTTTAATTTCATTTTTAAAACCCGCGTTTTCTTTTGCATATAACTTTCTTTATGTGCAGAATCGTGGAAAAAAATTTCTAGGTTTTAAAGGTCTATCATTTAGCTTTCCATGGATATCTACCACTTGAAATTTTGTTAAGTTTGGAGGAAGTTATCACTATTTCAAGTTTGCTGTTTTTATTTAAGTTTTCATTTTTTTTATTTTTGTTACTAATCTTTTCTGGTAGCGTGTGGCGATCCCTATTCGTGTGTCGAAGACCATTGCATAAGAGACTACTAATATTCATTGTTTGCAGATTCGCATGTCAAAGAAGGAATAACAAAACTTTGTGCTTATTTTTCTTAGAGTAGCAAACATTTGAGTTTGGTGCATATAAAATGAAATCATGTCTTTTATGCTTGATTGTGATTGTGGGATGGTGGAGAGTACTTTACTTTAGGAAAACCTTGTGATCGTAAAAACTGCAATCTATTCTCTTTTTTCTCATTGCTATTACCCCGGACTTCAGGCTATCGAGTATCTCCTCGGGCGATTCCTTGGGTGCAGAGAAACAGCATCAACTCTAGAATTGGGTCAGCTCGATTTCTATCAATTTCAACGCGACTAAACCGGGTAACGGAGCTTTTAAAGCTGCTACCCCCGACCGGGTATATAAATGTAAACCTTAAGGGAAAACCTGCTGCTTGTGCGTATGTAAGCCATACGTACGGAGTTGTACTCCTTAAACCCTCGCTGAGCTTTTAACCTACCGGGAGTGCCACCTTAATGGTGATTAACTTTGCCCCATGTATGGCCACTCAACGGGTCCCTTAACTAAAAACTCTTGTGTAGTGGGGCCAAAATCCTTCTATTTGCTAGCTTAACACCGGCCGGTGTGAAGGCATCCACACTTTCACAGTTTGTAGTAGATGTGATCAGCTCACCATGGGAGTTTCATTGGGGTTGGAAGCTTGGTTGGACTAAGAAGAGAGTGCACTGTAAGGGGGAGCCTGTGCAGCCAAGATTCTAAATTCACACACTACAGATATGCGGTTGAGGAAACCCACGTGGAATCTAGCGAATATTGTCCTAGCCTAACCTAGGATTGTACTTATCTAATGTGTGCTTGCTTACCACCAAAACATCGTGCTTGTCAAGTGTTTTCTAGATTACTCAAACAATATACACAACATTCACAAATTTGGACAAAAACAGTTGACCTTGGACAACTCAGACTTTTCAACAAGACATTAGAAAACAATCTCAGTCCTCATTTTGAACTTAGACTTTGCATTGTTCATCTTAGTCATCATTTTGAACCTAGACATGGCATTGATAACATTAAGTCCTTAGTCAAACATCATCATCTTAGTCCTCATTTGGCACTTTGGCCTTGACAACCTTGTCATCTTGCATTAATCATTTTCTTAGGAAAACGTCATCATTATCTTGCATTGTCATTCTTTATTCCAAAAATACAAAAAAATTAGTGGCATAACTTGTCATCTTAGTCTTCATTGTCCTTTGGCATTAGTCATTTTCTTTAGACAACATTGTCATATTGCATCCCTTATTGTCAAAAATCCAAAACCATAGTCTTGCATTGTCATCCTTTATCCAAAAAAATCCAAAAAAACATAGGCTAGTGTCATCCTTGCATTTAGTTGCATTCTCATCATTCTCATTTGAGAAAATCTCTTTTACAGTTGAAACTAGGCTTCAAAGACAACAACGACAAATGGCAAACTTTGGACAAGATTATTATCCCAACATTGAGAATAACACTTACAACACGAACAAACATTGGACTTTTTCTGACCCATTTCACAACATGAACATGCAATCTTCCATGAACATGCCATCTTCATCACAAAACATTTTTGAGCCATTCATAGAAAGAGACCAAAATGGACAAGTATATTTCAAAGACATAGAAGCTGCAAAGCAAAATCCTGATATATTCTCCTTTGCAAAAAAAATAGTCTTACGTGACCCTCAAAGGTATCTAGCCATGCTTTTGGATGAAGGGGCTAAGTTACCACAAGGCTTTGACATAAATACTTTTCCACCTCCATCTGTCTACCCTCACCATCAACAGTCATTTGACACAAATCCTGCCATTAATTCGCAACAAACGTCCACTTATCACCCTTATCCTAACCTTGACAAGGGAAGCCAACTGTCCACTAGTCCATTCCAAACCTCCACATCATATTCTGACCCTTCACCTATCAATCCCGTCCAAGCCTACATCCCTTATCAACTATCTACCAACTCATGTCAAGTCCCCACATCATACCACACCAATCCAGTCAAAGTCTCCATGTCATATCCTTCTCCTTCAATAATTAATCCAGTCCAAGACTCCATGACATATTCAGTCCAAGATCCCATGTCATATCCTAGTCCTTCACATACTAGTCCAGTCCAAGTTCCCACGTCCTATCCTAGTCCTTTGGTCATTAATCCTTTTCAAGTCACCCCCTCACAAGCCACATCTAGTCATGAAAACTCTATCATAGTCCAAAGTCAAATCCCATTGTCTAAACTTGAGGATACATGTCAAAATAAAAGCCCAAAGCATAACCTTATAATGTCACCCTCATGTCAAGAACAAGGTAGTCCATCCCATGACCCTATCTTAAACTCCATTCAGAGAGTCCCTCAAGACAATCATGACATCCAAAACACACCTATCCATGACAACCCCATCTTTGAACAAGACCCTACCATTGACCAAGAAGTCCAAATCCATGACAACCTCATTTTTGACCAAGACCCTATTGTTGACCAAGAAGTCCAAAACGATCCACTCGACCTTTACACCATTTATGATCAAATACTTTTCAATCCTATACAGGCCTCAACTATTGATAGTTTCCAA
>VDFB02233815.1:0-11967 GCA_007258455.2 Sequoia sempervirens | reverse complement strand
AGATTCCGAACCTCGTGTGATTTGCTTCTTCCTGCTAGTGGTAGGTGTCCTGTGATCTCCCATTAAATTGTAAGTCAAAGCAATCGACCTACTCTTCAACCTGCTCACACGCCTGTCAACCCATGCTCTAGTAAATGTCAAGACTGGAATAGAAAGTGTGTCCAAATCTGCAATCTCTGGTTCTGACCAATCCGGGAGTGGAAGTGGAGTATCTCTTACTGCTCCATAATCTGGATGGACAACGTCCATGTCCTCATTCACCTGGTTTGGCACCAGAATGACTTCACACTCCCTGATCATGTTTATTAGCAACCTAGAGAACATTCTCTTCCTGACTTCAGCCTCGTCCGATGCATCAGCCCAATAATCCTCAATGTTTGCCTTGTGTTTAAACTCTTCTGACAGTACCCATTTGATGTTGTTATGCGGATCATAGTGCTGTCGGCTGGTGTGATAGGAAAAGTGATAAAACTGAAGCTCGCTCTCGGCTTCTCTAGCTGCCTGTAATGAAGGACACACTTCATCTAATTGCCCATGACAATTGGGAAAGTCAACAATCTCCTTTTTCTTTTCTTCGACTTCATCGTAGGTAAACCAATTGCTCAGGATATCTCTAACATCAATATTCGCTATTGGTACTTAGGCAGCCTATATGGATACGACGAAAATCCTTGCAGCCTAATGTAAGAGAACTTCGGAAACTGTATAAACCAGCACCCATACCTCTCAATCAATTCCTGAGCTTCCCTCGAGATCCTGTGATGCATCCGCTCCTGAAGCAATCTCGCAATGTGCATGGTGAAGGCGTCATTGGCACGCCTGTAATGAGTAGTACTAGCCAAATGCAACTGCGAACAAGCCTCATGAATTTTAAACTGATGAGAACCACAGCCAACAGGTTCTTTATATGAAATTCCTCTATACTTCGTCATACGGGCCAGCATGTAAATGATGTAAGAGCCCATATAGAATGTCTTCGTTCTTCTCAAGCTCAGAAGCTGCTCGTGCAAATTGTCACTGATCATTGCAGCCCAGTTGACGTAGTCCTTTCCTTCCAGCATGAGGTTGATGTAGTAGAACATCCATGGCTCAAAAATAAAAGATTGCGGACAACCTCCAACTCTGCTCAGCATCATGATAAGATCACAGTACTCCTGCTTCAAGTCATCCGCTATGATTTGTCTCGGCAGCTTCGTACGAGAAGGCTTGGGGTTGCTCATCCAATGAGTATTGATCGTTTCTGTACATCTCTCGAATGCAAAAGCATACATTCGCTCAGCTCGCTCCCTTGATTTGTAAATCATGTTCCTATGCACTGGGATTCTGAAAGCTTCGCCAATAGCTGAAGGAGTGAGGTCGGCGAGCACTTGACCATCTGGTGACATGATTGACCTGTGATCCTTCTCGTAGCAGTTGGCGCACTCCATCATCAGCTCCGAACACCGAATGGCTGGTGGGAAACCAGCAGCTGCATATAACCCACTTCGAATGATGTTGTGTGAAGTGTTCGAAGGCTGATGATGACCAATTCCTAGTATTTTGTTCTTGAACGCCTCCAAGTTGAAAGAGCCCAAATTGGTATCAGTCAGCTTGCTCAACTTTCAAGTGAACTTTGACTTTGGCATAAATGTCTTGCTCAGTTTCTTTATAACTGCTTGTCTGGATGCACCATTATTGTCCTTGCCAGTTGTCCTTGCCTCGGCCATCTGCAAAACAACGAACATCCATGAGTAAATTAATTTAGAAAATAAATAAAATATCGTGCAGGGGCTGCCAGTCGACTTCAAGAACTTGAGAAGCTGCAATAACATTTCTCATTCGCAAACCTCAGCTTCTTCTTCAACAGATTTCGAACTTCAATCACTTAGAAACAAACTTCTAAGCAAGCTTCAGCAACTTAATACTTCAAGAAATCTGCCAACTTTAATCAGCACTTGGGCCTTTGTAAATTTGCACTTCACACTCTCAACAAATCAGCAAGTGCGCACTTCCTCAACAACACTCAGCTTCAACAATGTGATCACTTCAAGCTTCAGCAATATTCTTCTTCAAATCGAAATTTCTCACTTGCATTGGCAACTTCAAACTTCAGCAACAAAATCGAGCTTCAGCAACTCACAAGTTTCAGCCTTCAGCAAATTCTAACTTCAGCCTTAGCAACTTCCAACGCCTTTCACTTAGCAACTCACTCTTCAGCAACTTCCTCCTCAGAAATTCGAACTTCTTCAACAGATTTCAAATTCAACATTGGACTCAGAGCAAATCAAGTTTCTCTTCAGCAGTGAAAAAGAAGTGAATAACCTTCAGCACTTATAGGAAATTCGAATTCTAGAAGAAGGCTAAGTTTAGCCAGTGCATTAAATCTCCACTACTTCATTTGAATTTCCCTCCTCTGGCATTTTTGACACTTGTCTGAGAATCTCAATCTTCTAGAAGTTCAACTTTGACTGCCACATTTTAAATTCATTTTTGAAAATTTTTAATTTAAATTCATCTTTTAATTCACCAGTCGGAGCTCTGTCTTGCAAATTTTAAATTTTACTTCTCTTCGACTCTGGAAAATTCATCTGTGAAGAACTTGATCAAAATCATCTAGGCAATTCATTTCGAATTCATCGTTCAAAACATTTTCCTTTCAAAACCATTTTACTCAAATTTGCCTTAGAAATTTTAAAATTTTCCTTTAGGAAAATTCACAATTCGAACACCGATTAAATTCTTCATGCTGAAGGCTCTAGCGAAGTGCGGAAGACATAGAAATCCATTTCTCATCACAAACGTCCAGTACCCAAAAGAAAATTTTCTCCAAAATTTGTCGAATCCATGGGTACTCAACGAACGGGTTCATTTAAATTTTTAATTTTGAACCTTAGAAAGAATAATTCCTCATGAAATTGAATCCCGTTTTTCATCTCTGTGAAGATTTCTTGTTGCTCTGACTTGAAAATATTTTTTTAAATTCATCCTGCAATGCTAGCAATCTCAAACTTCATCTTCGACAAATTTTACTCATCTCGGGGAATTTCATCATCTTCCAAGTCTAGGCGTATTTTCTTAAGGAAGAAAATACTTTGCCTTAGAAAAATTTTGAACCACTTTGAAAACTTTGCCTGTGAGAAAAATTTTATTCAACTTTGTTCATTTGCCAGTGGTGGAAATTTATCAACTTGACTTGGAAAAATTTTCATGAAGGCGCCTAGCACATTTTTATTTTTCATTCACCACTTTGCATTTTATTTCACACTTCAAAGATATTTTCATTTCAAACTCCAACGCCTTAGCAATATTATTATTCATCTTCACTCAACACCTTGGGCGCAAATGACACATGCTGAAGGATATTCATCACCACGCCTAGCAATATTTCACTTCTTATTTACCACCTTAGGCGCATATCACAATTGAAGGTGAATATTCAACACACCTAGCATATTTCACTTCAACTTCAACACCTTTTATTGACTTCAGCTTGGGCGCATATCACACCTCATGAAGGATGACCCTTGGACTTCCCTATTTTGTCTTCACATGGCCCCATTTGGGCGCATTTAGGCATGTAAGGAGGACGAGCTTTGTTGACTTGTTGACTTCTTGTGAACTTGGGCGCATTTTGATGGGTGAGGAGGACGAATTTCTTTGACTCCTTTGACCTTTTGTTGCATGGGCGCATTTGAGAGGGAGAGGAGAATGAAGCCTTTTCCAACGCCATCTTGTGACCTTTCAACTTCCCTTTCTTGTCCTTACATGCCCTCTTTTGGGCGCATTTTGCATAGGGAGAAGGATGAAAGTTGTTGACTCCTTTGACTTCTTTCATTTTGGGCGCATTTCCACATATGTGCAGGATGGGCGCATTTAGGGGGTGGTGGAGGATATTTCCATGCCTTAGCCATTTTTCCTCATCAAACTCTCAAGGTGGGCACATTTCAAGGGTGCTGCAGGATGAACTTTGTTGACCTCTTTGACCTTCTTGATGCATGGGCGCATTTCACCTGGTGAGCAGGATAAGCTTGTGCCTTAGAAGTTTTTCAACTTTCACCACCTTGGATGGGCGCATTTTGCTATGTGAGGTGGATGAACATCACACTTAGCCATTTTTTTTTTTTAAGATCTCCAACTGAGGTGGGCGTACTTTGAAGGTGGTGAAGGATATTCCAGACTTAGCCATTTTTCCTCGTCTTTGCCAGCTTCTCCATGCCTGCTATTTATAGTAAGTCCTTCAATTCTTGCATCTTCGAAGCTCAGATCGTTCTGAAATTTTAAACACTACATCCTCGCGACCTCGTTACCCTGTTGACACTACTATTCTGAGCTGGCCTGCTATTTTTAGCCCATCTCTGGAGGTGATTTACTATAAATAGTAACTGCTCGTTTCTGATATCTCCACAACTCCGTTTGATTTGATTTGAAATTAATCGACGTGCCCTCACCACGCGGACTCGCCTGGCATCGGGCGCGATGCGGCCGACTTTCTATTTTTAGTCTGCTTAAAATGACTTTACTATAAATAAATAGTGGGTGTCTGCTCTCAAATTTTACCAAAGCAGATAGCTTGGAAGGATGCTGATCGTGGTGGTTTACAATCGTTTTCGGTACCCCGACTTTTACCCTCTTTTCGTGCCCCTCGGCTTCTGAACCCTAATTTGTTCTGCATGCATATCAAATGATTTCCGTTTGTTCTCGTTTCTGCTGCATTGCGATCAGCTCATGATTTTGAACTGCTGGGAGGCGGCTGTCGGGATGCACTTGCTAAAAATAGTAAGTTCCTTAATATGACCATTTCATTTGCATGTCAGCATCATCAAGCAGAGGCTCAAAACTCCATAAGGAATATGCACATGCAAACCCTAAAAAATAGCCCTGCGGAAGGTCAACCTCGAAAAGTCGCGCATTATCTCACTCCCTTTGCATGTTATACCGCTAAGGTCTCTCAGTAAAACCCATAACGTAATCTCTAGACACATGCGTTGAAAAACTTTGCATCTAAGCCCTGAAATTTGCTCCGGAAGCTGAACCGCTAAAAATAGAAAGTTGTCTGTTTCAGCTCAAATTTTGCACACGAGTAGCTTGATGTGTTCTGAATGCAATTTGACTGTTAAAACTTCAAAATTGCTGAAAGATTGCCTCAGAATTGCAGTAATAATTTACTAAAAATAGTAAGTAGCCCAATCATGAAAATTTGTCGAGCCCTCATTGAAGCACACCGACAACAATGTTAGTCTTATTTTCAATAGAGAGCCCACTTTGGTCCGACCTCAACCCACCAAAAGGATGGAAACCCTAATTTTTAGACTCCTGGGCCAAATTCAATGCTTAAACTCAATGCATGGAAACATCCACTGAAAAGGCAAACACCTGTGAAAAGAGAGACAAACAAAGGAGAGAGAGACACAAAACCAAAGCCAAAAGACTTAATGGAGCAAAATTAGGGTCCCCATTTTGAATGGGAAGGAGCAGGTGAAGGTCACAACATCTCTTACCAAGCTTCAATGGCTACATTATCTGACCTTAGTAGTAATCCCCCACTTATGGGTGCACTTGCTAGACAAGTTAGTTTAAAGTTAGCTCTTACTCCTAAAGAAGAACAGCAGGAAGAAGGAAAGGGAAAGGAATAAAGATAAGCAAAATGCTTGAAAAAGAAGCAATGATTAGGGAATCTCATCCAAGATTAGAAGCTGGGAAGAGAACTGAGTTTCAATTAGAAGTTGAGGCAGGATAAAAAGAAGAATGACACTTCTTTTGTGATTCTGTCAAATCTAATATAGAGAAAGTCAGAGATAGCCAACTTTTACATTGCATAGAAGTTTGTTCCTTATCACTCTCATCTAGTCACTAATTTCTTAGGAAGAAGTATGAATTGAGGAGGAGGTAATCACTGCATTATCTTTCAGCTCCATGAAGTATTTGCCATTGATGTCAAAGGGGTAGAATTATAGAAAGGGGGAGAACTATGTTCTTGTGTCTTTTATAGATTATTTCTTTGCAAGGTTGCCATCAATGGCAAAGTGGGAGATTGTTGAAAATATTGTCATTGATGTCAAAGGAGATATCTTATTGAAGGCGAAAGGGCATTAATTGGCTGGCCGACTTGTTAGATATTCTGCCTTGAATATAATTTAAGTTTTGTGCAAATAATGGCCGACCTCTATGATGGCTTAATTCTATTTTTGGCACCCATGATCGCTGATCAACTCTCATATAATTTTTGCGCTCACTTCTCAAGTTGTTAAAAAAAATAAAAAATAATGATTGTTTTAAATAGGCCAACCTCCTTGGTGTAGTCGCCTCTCTTGGGGGAATCAAAATAAACTTTTTATTCTCAAATTTATTATAAGGGGGATATAAAAAAAGGATGAGTGGGGGAAAATGAATTTAAGCAATAAATGTAATACCATTCCTATTTAAGCAGATTTTTTTGAAGAAGTGAACATATGTTAAGAAGTTGCATGCAGATTTTGTGAAGGAAATTCAAATGATCATCATCCATTAAATACATAATTTTCAAGAAGGAAAACACTTTGTTCATTTGCAGGTTGGTGTTGAGTATTTTGTCATTGATGTCAAGGTGCTTGTGTGGTTGAGCTACTTGCTTGTGTGTTTGGGCTACTTGCTTGTGTGGTTGAGCTACTTGCCTGTGTGTTTGAGCTATGTGCTTGCTTGGTTAATGTCAGCATAGTGCCAATTCAGCCATGCCTTGTCAGATTTCCATATCCGCATGCCAAGTCAGGTTTACATGTCAGTTTGGACCTTTCAAAGGGTCGACGACTTGGAGTATCTTTGTGTAACGCCTATGAGGAGAATATTGTTAATTGTTCCCGTTGAAGATTTTTGGGAGGCAACTTATTAATTTCTAATATCTTTTTTAGTGGTTGCTTATTTATTTGAAACGACTTCTCCTTATTCGAGCCATTTGGTTTATTCATCCCGTCGATTCTTCTATGCAACGACGGCTTTAATATTTATTCCTTTGCCTTCTATATTTGGTGCGACGGTTTTGATTAATGGAGATTTTATTTTTGGTGTGATTGGAGAATGCGAAATGAAAACATCTTTGTGAATGCATCTTTTTCTACTAGCTACGGTTTATGAATGGGGCGGCAATGATAACATCTTTTTGTTAATAAAAGTGAAATATTACCAGCAACAGGTTTGTTGAAGGCGGTTCCTTTACTCCGCAATTTTCTTGTACGTCTATTATGGAGTGGTGGCCCGATAATTTCATTTTGCATTAGAGGTGGCTAAGTTTTAAAAAACATATCGTTGAGTTTTTTATATATGTATCACTACATTTTACTAGAGAAAGGGACTCTATTTGAAATCTGAGATCGTGCTTCAACACCTTTTAATAATTGGACAATTCATTATGTGAAGCGGATGAGGATATACAGGCCCATGGATTTTTTTTTTAGTGATCTGCTCAGCCATGTATATTGAGGAGTAGCATTTTTTCTTTTTGGATGAACGCAGATTGATGCCATCTCTGAAGCAGTTGAACAGCGGATTCAAGTTAGCGATATGGTGTTTATCTTGGGTGGTGTGGGACCTATTCATTCTGATGTTTTGTTGGCTGGAGTAGCTCATGCCTCCGTGTGAAGTCAAGTGATGTTTGCAGAAATCTTTTTGTAGTGGTTCGAGCTATTTGGGTGTGATTGAATGCTTATGATTGATATCTTTTTGAGGTTATTGCAAAATGAAATGGGTGTGAAGATAAAACTGTGTAGTTTGGTTATGTTCAGAATTTAGTATTTGAGTGACTCGAAGGAGATTGGCTATGTTAGTGTTGAGAGTTGATTTTAACATGATGGAAGGGGGTGTGTGGAAGTTGTGATAGTACCCATGTATTTCAACATGCTTAGAAATCAGGTCTGTTTGTGTTGAAGGTGTTAGTGTTGTAGCGGCGGGAGATATTTTCTCCTAATTATATCTTGCTCAAGGCAGGTCGACCTTCATCTTTTATAAATAAAATATATTTGTTCTAGGTCTGCCCTAGAGAGAAGGCTGCCTAGCTTGGTATTTATAGAGGATGGAGTCCTCTCATTTTATCATTAATTCAATTCACTCCAATTCGAATATCTTCAGCAACAGTTCACATCTTCTAGCAACAGCAACAGTTTGCCTCTAGTAGCAGATCAAATTTTTGTAAGAAGTGATATCATCTAGAGTATTTAAGGTTTGCTTCAAGGAGAAGTGATATTTCTCATTGTATGTGGCTCGGCCTATTCTAGGGCCTGATTCTGTATGCAGTTTCTGCACTTACTATTCTGATATATAAGAGAATATTCTTTGTTGCGTTTTTCTCCCTCGAGTAGGAGGGTTTTCCTAGGGTAATCACTGTATTCATTGTTCATTGTGTTGTATTTTCTGCTTATTGCATTTCTTATCCTAAAACTAACAGAAGGTATGATCAACTTTTAAACACCATCACTGCCTTTTAATTGTTGGTGTGTGCCTTGTGAGTTTATTCGAGCCTTTTTGAGGAGCTTCAAAATTTAAAAAGTCAATGTTTAAGGCGTGTTGAGAAGGTTGCTGTTATTCTGATGTTTCTAAGTGATGCTGCTTTAGTATGCAAATACTTTCTGTATTGTGAAGTGAGTGCTTGCTGATTAGACAAGTCAGGTTCCGAAATTTCTGAGTAATAACAAGCTAAGAAGAATGCAAAAATGAGAAAGATTATAGGTTCTATCGCAAATAAGTTAAGAGTTTGATCAGAAGGATTTCAAGTTCTGGACAGTGGTTTTGTTGCTTGCATGTGTTATGTATTAAGTGGTTTATGAGTCTAAGGTTGGTGCTTTAGCAACACTGGAGTTGGTGCTTCAAGAGAGTTGGTGCTCACTTGTGTAAATTGGCCTGGTGCCCTTTGAAGATAATAAAAGCAATATTTTGCCGTGGTTTTTTACCCGAAAGGGTTTTCAATGTAATCTCGGTGTTCATCTTGTTCATGAATGTTCTTACTATTTTAATTTCTGATTCATGTGGGTTAGGTTATAAAGTTTTGAAATACTAATTCACCCCCCCCTCTCAATATTTTCTGTGTGCTCTTCAATTGGTGCCTCCCAATGAAGAGATTGGTGTCTCTTGCTAAGTTGGTGCTTAGTAGTGGGGATTGGTGTGTCTAGTGGGTTGGTGCCTACAAAGATTTGTAAGAGAATTTTATGTTTATGGCTGGATTTGGAGATTAGATCCAAGCAATCTTTCTTTGTGGTTTTGTCTTGAAAGGGTTTCCATGTAAATATTGTGTTTCTTAGTTGTTAGATCTTATGTGATTTCTTTATTGTGGTTGTTGAATTTTAATAAGTAAAATATTGTCTTATACTGATTCACCCCCTCTTTTAGTATAAGTGTGTGCTCATCAGTGATACCAAGGATGCAGCGCCAACATGAAAATAGAATAATATAAATAAGCAAAGACCACCCTTTTTAAAGAGAAAATTTCCTTCATTCTTGTATGGTGACACGGCCAAAAATAATGTAAACAAATTACTTTGCAGCCTTTAAAGTATATGGCTAGCCAAGAAGGTAATAATATAGCCAATGAAAACTTTCTAAATTATTTGCGTTGCTCTTGAATTTGTATGACATTTTTTAAATTCTTGCAAGACATTCAAATATTAAATACTTTGCTGCGTTGATAAGGAATTGGTATGGCTCTAGTATAGATCATAGCAGCAAAAATCGTTTGTAATAACCTATATTGGAGTATTTCTAATATTTTTGCAAATGTCATAAACAATTATGCATGCTCTAATATCGCTGTTAGAACCCTACCCTGTTTTTGCACTTAAATTTTTGATTTGTGAGAGTAGACATTTCATCAAACACTTGGAATGCACACTCTCTATGATAGTTTTTGAGCTATTTGTAATGTGGTTGAATTGTTTTGATGACCAAATTACCAAGCATTCATTTTTGATATCCAAATTCTCATGAAATTGATAGTCATTAAAACAAACAGTTGGCTGATTTCCCTTATCAATGAAATACAAATATATAACTAACAACAGCAAGGTCAATACATAGACAAAGTATTAATATATTCTTGACCTTTTATGTGACCAACAATTAAGTAGAGATTAAGAAAACATTGAATAGCTGATGCACAAATTTTTTGATGGTTGTAGAATGTCTTTGACAGCAGTAAAAAACTTATACAGTTTGCAGCCCTAAACTCTTCCCAAAGTAGCGTCCAACATTATGAAGAAATTCTAACTTATTGCAACAGCAAGCTTCCCAAACTCAACGGTAAACTGAATGACATTCCCATGCCCAACATCAAATATGATGAATATACTCCATAGACTTCTCAATATTGGTGTCCCTTTCTTGCTTACAAATATCTTCAAGAATTTGTCTTGCCCGCAAGACTTCACAATTTGGTCTTCAATCGTACCTGCAATTCCTTTCCATAAATCACAACAATTAAGCACCATCATAGATTTAGGATGAATCTATCAACAATCAACTAGGGAAGATCTTTCACCATTGTGGCTAATGTTCTCCAAGAGGGTTTTCGTCCTCAAGAAGGCTAAGATGTGTTAATGTTATGGCAGCTTCGGGATCATCCTTCCAGCCACGAATGAAGACATAAATAAATATAGCCTATCGGCTATTTATTTATATGAGATATTTAATGTGAAGGGGCGCTTCACTTGGCAACAATATAATTTCTAAAAGGGCCGACCTTCCTTGATATTCGCATCTTTTATTTTGTAATTATATTTTTATTATGGCCGACTTTACTCTTGAAGAGGTGCGACCTCTCTCATACAATGTATAAATACAAGTTCACATTCCATCCATTAGACATCAAGCAAGTTCGATTCATTTGATACAAGTGTGAATTTATTCAAGAGCAGGTTGCGAATTTTCTTTAAGGGCAGATTTAGATATTTAGAGGTGCAGATTATTATCTGTCTTTGCATCTTGTGTAGGTGCAGAATATTGGCCTTGTGATTGGCCTCATTGTAAAGAGAATTGTTGCCTCTATTTATATATAGAAGAGAGATCTTTGTTGCTGGGTTTTTCTCCCTCAAGAGGAGGGTTTTCCAAGGGTATCTGTTGTGTTATTGTCTGATTTTGAATTAATTTTTCTGAGCATTAAATCTGATCATTAAAATTTTACATGGTATCAAAGCGGGTTTGAGAGGATCGTGATCAGATTATTCCTAATCAGCAATACCCTAGTTGTTCATCTATCTACATTAGTCAAGATGGTGAACGGGTTGAAGATCGAGGATAGACTTGAGGGTGCATCTAACTTCACATCATGGAGGTTTAGGATCATGCTTACCTTGCGTGACAATGACTTGGGTGAGTTCGTAGAGTCCAGCGCTCCTGAACCTGAGGAGGAAGAAGCGAAGTTACAATGGGTGAAGAAAGATATTAAAGCAATGAAGATATTGGTTGATTCCGTCAAGGATCATATTGTGCCTATCGTCTCTAAGTTGAAGACAGCAAGAGACATGTTCAAAACATTGGAAGAGATGTACAAAATCAACAATACCAGTCGAGCACTTGCACTAAAGCAACAACTTCATCATGTGAAGATGGCAAAAGGTGAATCAAGATTGCATACTTATGAGGATTGTAGATTTGAGAGATCAACTTTCTCACAATAGGGCATATGGTTGATGACAAAACCCCACTATGCTTTGCTCTCAATGGTCTACCTTTGTCTTGGGAATCTTACATTCGTGGAACTGCTGCAAGATCAAAAATTGCCGAAGTTTGATCGCCTAAGATCAGATTGCATTCAAGAGGAATCAAGGTTGGTGGCAAGAGGTGTTGGTCAAAGTTCAAAGAATGAAGACATTCATGTTCTCGCCTCCCATGCTTCAAAGAAGAAAGGAAAAGATGGAAGGAAAGGATTCTTCAAGAGGAATCGGGACAAAGGAAATGATGATGCTCCTCCATTCAAGAAGAAGAGGGATATGTCCAAGATTCAATGCTTTAGGAGTGATAAGTTTGGGCACT
>VDFB02233814.1:0-11429 GCA_007258455.2 Sequoia sempervirens | reverse complement strand
AATTTCGTTATTTTGGCACATAAATACTTAGAGTTTACTTGGCATTTTAGAGTCATATTGTCATAGGCATAGGCATAATCATTATTTAAATCCTTCAAAGCTTGTGTAGGACTTAGGCTTTATTTTCAGATTGCTCGCACATTGAATCTGAGGGCAACATGTCAACCAACAAGTTAGAAGGTGCTACAAAGATGAATCATGGAGGCTTCAGTGATTAACTGGTATAATCGTTTCATTTGTTATTTGCTTTCATTGTACATCATAGCTCTTTGGGTTTATATGCATTTGTTGGATTTGCTAGCATCTAACATACCTAAAATTCTTAATTCCTTAGATGCAAAACATTAATGGCGACACGAACACAAAGATATAGTTGATTTATTGAATTGAATAGCAATAATTGAAGAAGGTATTGAGAGGAATTCACAGCGGAAGAAATAGGAGGAAGGATGAAGAACCAGAGAACCTTGCAACTGAAGGATTTCAAATAGAATCTGTGAGTTTTCTGCAATTTCATTTTCTAATTTTGTCATTTTAAAAAAGGGTATAATGGAGGGAACGAGCTCAGGGAAAACAAAAAGCAAAAAACAAAGTGAGAGTAGTCACCTCAAGAGTAAAAAATAGAAAATTGAAGTTGAAAATGAACCAGGGGTAGTCGAAAGAAAATTGAACCAAGACCTAATTGATCAATTGCTCGGCTCTGGACCTAGGGCCAAGTGCTCCACACAGCTCAGGGCAGATGTAGAAAAGTTAGAAGATAGGTGAAAACACATAGGAGATACATGGACCCCAATTAGGGGATATGAGTTATTCATCTTCCATTACCACCGAAGGAACCAGTATGAACCAGTGTGTAACCCCTAGAAATTTAACCTAGGAAAGTTGGTCTATCCAATTCTGTTTGTAGATGTGGAATTGATAAAAGTGTTAGCTGCTAGTTATGACCCCAAGCTAAAAGCTATTTGTTACCCTTCTGGAAATCCATCCATACACATATCAGAGGCTAAAGTCTGTGAGGTTTTCAATTTAGGAGTGTGTGACGAGAAAATTGTGTATGAGGATTTGGACAGATAATTTTGGAGATTGGATACTGTGTACAAGGGTTGGAGGCTACCACTGCATAGATGTAAGAAGGATGGAAATGTGGCCCCATTAGATGATGGTGATGGTCCCCCATTTCATGTCAACCTATTTGAACCATACCTGAAGTACACCTATTTCTCAGTGTGCCAAGTGCTAGGGGTGGATGCCCTTGAATACATGTCAATTGTGCTGATGGTGATAGAAGTAGATGTCCAATGCCATAACTCTCGACCTTTTGATTATGCCACACATATTTTCAATGAACTTGATGTAGGATTGATGGTGGTAAGGAATGGCTCCCCTATTTTGCATTTGAGGCATTATTCAATCTTGATGCATATGATTCTTTACTATGGGAAAAAATTGAAGATTTGGCATAATAAGCTAATGGTTTCACAATTTGATAAAGAGGGGGGGTTGTTGCCGGTACAACTTTGGACTACTATTTGGGACAATATATTTTCCAATTGATGCTTCATACATTTTGAAGAATATTTTGTGAAGCCATTGTATAAATTGTATAATCACCCTTGTGAATATTCATTGTCTGATGAGATAAAAAGGTTCCTCAGACCCAAGGACTTTAATGGGCCTATTAATCACAATTGGGGAGAATGGTACTGTTTGGAGGATGCAACAATGATCTGGATATATGGATTTGAGGATGCACCCTTTATTCTTCCAAAAACAGTACCTGACAGAATTGCATATCTTGAGATTGCCAAGAAATTAGATTATTCAGATTTCATGAATTTAAGCTCTTTTGGAAAATAGGAATTTATGCCTAGCACACTTTGTTTCAATGATTTCACTGTGTTGGCAAGGGAGGGATATGATTTGGTTTTGAATAAATTGTTGTAATATAACATGAAGAAAGGTCCACCTCAAAAAGGATTCGATCCAAAGGGGTATATCAACTTTGCAAGGGACAAAATAAACTTGGGTGGGTATGATCATATACCCTATCAATATGATGATTTGATTAGAAATCTGGAAGAGGAGGAAGTAGAAAGAGTGGTTGATGAGTACAATAGAGGATTGCAAAATGTTGGGATGCTATCTTCAGAGGAGGAAACATCTGGTGATAACAAGCCTCACAACCCAACTGACAAAATCTCCAAATCAAGAACTCAAGCTTACAAATGTCCTCCTAGGGAGATAGAAGTTGAAGAAAGTTCATATACAGATGCAAGATAGATTGCATACAGATCATTCGTAGCTGATGATGAATTTGTAAAAACTCCAAATTTTAAGGCTTTCTTGTATAAGCAAAAAGGGAAACAAATAAGGGAATTAGTTGGAAATATAACACCAACTAATGAAGGACAGTTGTTGGGTAACCTAAAAACAAGTATGGATAAAGAAATGGAAGATATGACTCATGAGAAGGGGAGAAAGATGCTAGAAGATGCAAGAGTCATGATTTTTCTCAGGTTATATTTGAATTTTTCCTTAGTCTTTGATAGTTTCTTGAAGAATAATAATGCCGCATATAAGCTCAACCCTGAAGGTGTGACAGGGATATACACAGGATCCGGGTACAATCCAGATGAAGGGTCACTCATGATTTGGGCCCTATATCCACCTCACAGGAAATCAGTTGTGATTGATACTGAAAAGGCATTTGGGCATGTGATGACCTTAAAATTTGGAGAGGTTAATCCCATAACCACAACAGATATTGGCATTAATGTTGCTAAATTGAATAAAGCACAGATTCAGATGTTGATAAAAGAAAAAGAAATGTATAAAATGAACAATGAAAGATTGCTTAGAGAGAATGATTGTTTGAAGGATATGGTGGGAATAACATTAGGACCCACAAAGCAATTAACTCAAGGAGAGAGTTCTCATACAAAAGATCAGTGGGTAGGATTAGATGCATATTCACAGGGAAAATAGGATGCACTCACTGCAATGATAAAGAAGAGGCAAGCCAACTTGATGACTTGGCTGAGTAAACTTTGGGGAACACATTTGAAAAATTATGCTACAGAATGAGAACATAAGAGGATTGATGGTAGAATCCATTAGAAACTCCAAGAAATAAGTGAAAGAGATGTTCTAAATAATGTAGCTTTTGATATTGCTAATCATTTCATAAAGAGACGCAAGGACTTTCAAGAAGAATTACAGGGGGATAAACAAGGGCTGATTGATGCCACTAAGAAGGGATTACCAATGCTATTCGAAGAAAAAGGAGGATTGAAGGAAAAATACAAATGGATTAAGGAATGTGAATCAATGCTGCAAACAATTCTAGAGGTAGCTACAAGAGACAATTCAACACTGGATGAGGCTTGTGAGTAGAACAAACAGATGGTGATCATGGAGATAGAAATTCAAAATGCACTTGGAGATGTCGACACACATGCACGTCAGGATTACCTTGATCATTTGTCAAAAATTCATTTATGGCTAAATAGAGCCTAACCACTAGTTTATTATTGTTGTTATGCAAAAATGTTTCTGAAAGGACGTGTCCTTTCATAGTTTGTTATATTTATACTTGTTCTATATGATCAGGGGAGGCGATAGAAAGATAAAAAAAAAGAATATTGTAGATAGTTTTTGTAATGATGTTTTCATCAAAAATACTTAGATGCATGCATGAAGTTCGATGAAGTTAATGAAGATATATGAATTTGTGGCTTAGTCTTTGGTATCAGTTGTCTGTGGAATTATATAGTTATTCGATTGTCTCCATTTTGATGCTTTTTTGTTGTTCAAATTGGTATATCAAGCATATATTAGTTTGTCGATACACATTTGTTGTATTTGTGTGATGTGATCGTTTGGTTCTTTCAAGTAAAAATTATATCCTTATAATCAATCATAGTAATTGGAAAGTATTAATTGGATTAGTAAGAAGAATCAAATAATTAGGGTTGTCATCCCATCTCAAGTAGAGTTGTCAGCCATTTACTTGCATGTTTGTACAAGTTGCAAACTACATTTGTGTGCTAAACAGTTTGAATTATTGCCATCACAAATTACACTTTTCGAGATCTTCATTAGACTCCATATACCCAACGAGGCACTAGTCTTACATACTTCATTTTAGTTCATCCATTTTATATTTTACATCTGTTAACTGAACATATTAGGATTAGCCTTGATATTGCTTATACAATCTATACCATAATAAAGATTCAATTATCCACTCCCACTTGCCATTGTGGATAAATTGCTTGAAAAATAAACAAAAATCAAGTTTGCTTCATTCATATAGGTATACCTGCCTAGGTCTAGCAACACCTGAAGAGAAGAAGGTCTAAACTATTTGGCCTTGTATGTTACCCTGAAACGTACCAAGAGTTTGGCAACCTCTTGAGGCATTTTTCCTGCGTTTTTGAGAGCTAATAGGGTCTTCTTTATATATATGAAATTTGAATTGTAATATTTGATCATCAACACTTTTTAAGATTTTAATACTTTTCAGCAGTGAAAGACTTATTTTCTGGAGTAATACAATACCAATACTTTTCTATTTGTGTGTGGAAGATTATTTCATTTGGACTAGTTCTCTGTTGTTTCTTTTCAAGCAATTGAAGGCAATGTAAAATGTATTCTAATTAATCTCCATGACCATCTTATAATTACCTCTCCTCACTTTCCCTCAATCTACCTTTCCCCATCGTACCCTTCAAATTTTTAATGGAGTTAGATCCCAAAATGCGACCTACATGGATCTTTGCTGCTAACTTAGGAAGATATTTATAGGTAATGTACACCATGGTATGGTATACCATATATCCCTCCACCATAGAACCCTTAGCATGTGCTCTTTGTCTAACCAAAGCCTTTAAAAATTTCAAGTGCCTCTCAACCATCCACATTGGTCTTGTGTGTACAGGTCCACACAATTCAATCTCCTCAACTCTTGGTGTATGAGGTGTCTTTGTGCATTGAATTTTTTGAAGGTAGACACTTTTGTGATTTCACACATTAGATGAGGAATTTTTCTCCTCCAATAACTTATATCTTCTTTATGGATTTCTTTAGATGACAACCATCTACAAGTGATTCAAGGTGCAAATATATTAATGAGATTTAACAAAAATATACAATATATTATATAACAAGTAAAACAAATGACAAATATAAGATCTATACAGCGAATTGAACAAATATCGCTACTTACCTTATGTATTTTCCAAGATCATATATAACTTTCTTGACATTGTTGTCAAAGTTGTCTGGGAGAGATAGAGGTAGAACATACTGCAACAATTATAAAATGATCTTTTCATTATTTTTCCAAAAGTAGTAAACATAATACACTGAAAAGTACATGTAGTATACAAATATATATATATATATAATATACCAGAATAATTACCTTAATGAAGGTATTTCAATCATGCATTTTCATCCCTAACCCAAAATTCACCTCTTTGCTATGATATTGCTTTATGTTCGCACAACTCAGTGGGAAATCAATTTTGTATGACTTCTTTTATAGCATGCTTTGTCGCCTCCATTAATAACCAAGGAAGGGCACTTTATATTAATTTTGGTCTCCATCATCATTTAATTGAATGACATTTTTCATTAGTAGATGATTGGTTTCCTAAATGTCACTACAAATTTTGACAAATTTTTTCTTTGTCATGCCCTCCATCCAATATTTTCCATGTTAACGCTTCTATTATATTCTTTTCCTCGAGTATGCATTGTATCAAACAAATGCACAATTTTTAGCTACTCATAGTAGGGCAACCTACTAAATTGTCTAGGATAAATTTTCAGTCCCTGTGGAAGCCAACCATTAATGCCTTGATGACCTTCATGAAGCATATAAATTAAACAAATTAACAACGACAATCATTGTCAATTACAACATGAGTAAACAAAGCACAATATAAAAATATAAATTCCAAACATATCATATATGATAGATAAACAATTTGAGCCGATGTATAACCTTGAGGATTAATTCTATTATATTCCAACTTCCATAGGCAAGGTGTCATTCTTTGAGGTTTTGATGTAGTCTCTTCTTTCTCATTGAAAAGATGTTTTTTAGTAGTTTGATACTTATGATTTATGTGGAGGAAGTGCCTATACTCATCAAACACCTGCTTTCCTAAACTTGTTGAACGACCTATTCTCATCTTTTGGACCAATAAACCGACATGCAAATTTTCCCTTTGTTCAAGAAGACTCCACAAGATCATATATATATAATTGGATTAAATATGTCAATTTTTATAATTATATATAATGAATAGATTATTTAAAATGCACGATATCTAACTCATAAAATTAACATCGCTAAAGTGAGTCAAATGTTATAACATACCACAAAAATGTGTTAGCCCTGGGGCATCATGAATTGTCCATACAAGCATTGTATGGAATTGAAGTTGTCTTTGTCCTATTCGTCTAGAGACGTCATACATAGTGACACCATTCCATAACTTTAGTAACTCGTCGATAAGAGGCTCGATATATACATTCATATCTTTAAATTGGTACTTACCTAGTTGAATAAACATAAACATTACATAATTATTATAACCATTTTACTGCAATATATATAAATTAATGTACATGACTATTGAATGAAAAAAATATAAGTCATTATGCAACAAATAAGACAAATGAGATACTACTACGTTAAAGAAAATTGATGTAAACAAATACCTGGAACAATCATTGACAACATTATGTGCTCCCTCTTTATTGACATCCATGGAGGAATGTTATTGTTGATAACAAAAATAGGCCACACTAAGTAAATAGATCTCAGCTCTCCAAATGGATTGACACCATCCGCTCCCAATGAAAGCCTAAGATTACAAGGTTCTTCTTTAAAGTGTGGCCATTTTTCCTCCATGTCCCTAAATGCAGAACCATTTGCATGCATTCAAAGAATGTCATCTCCACTTCTATTACATGCATGGTAATCCATAAATTGCACTGCTTTCACACCTAAATAATCATTGCATAAATGCGGAATAATGGGAATATAATCTAAGAACCTTATGGTGGGCACCTTTCAGTTGAACCGCTTGATATCTACTGATATGACATTCTAGGAATTCTATTGCAAATTCATGTTGTTTATGATATATAATATGATCATGGGGATATGCATCTATTGCTTGATACTCCATTCTGATATCTTTCATAATGCCAGATAAATCTCGGTATGAGTGAGGTAAAATATTTGATGGTGGTAAATAAAATTCACCAATCAATCTACCAAAAAAATAAAATTGTTCATATATAGAATATTAATGGTACATATTTCATCCTTTATTTACTAGTGATGAACTAACAACAATTAAAATAGATGAAAAAAGATGACATAAATGACATACCTTAACATCCGTGAGATTGCTATGTTTGATAAACCATTCATAACCTTCAAGTTCAACAACAACAATACAGTAGAGAGAAAAGTTGTTTGGGAGCCTTCATAAAGGGGCTCATATGCCTCTCAAGTATAGGTAAATCATGAACATCATCAAAGTCATCTTGATCATCATGATCAGCTCTGCCACTAAATGTGTCATGGATCAATGTATCTGTACCATCATCTTCAACCTTGTTTTCCGCACATGATCATCTTCCTTCCATAGGATCATTAACTTCATCTCTCGATATTCACATCTCCATGTTCCTCCACTTGCAAAACCACATTTTCTCGAAATGCGGATAATCCATATCATGCTCCTAGGGCTACTTCACCTTTTATAATAATAATGATCGTATTACCAAATAAACCATGATCATGATCAAGTGATTTTATATATATATAAAATGCTAAAATAATATAAACATTTACAAATTCAATCATTATAAATACATATAATGAACAACTTACTAATTGATGATAATCAATATAAGGACAATAACATTTCCCATCACCCTTTCTTTTCAATCTAACCCACAATCTAGCAAGTGTCTCTTCATTTTGTTTTGCACTAATATTATTTGACATGATTTTTCTTTGCCAAGCTTGAATATTTAGATCTTCAAAAAATATCAAATGCACACTCCAATAATTTTTAATCATAGACAGGTAACAAAATCTAATAATTCTGATATTTTTCACCAAAATAATTTGGGCTAAAACCTCCACAAATTGTCACAAGTATAGAAAAAAACTGTCACAAATATAGATAAATTGTTGAACTCATTTTTATTTATTAAAAAAACATCCGTTGGAACCCCGACGAACACTAACCATATACCCGTCGACCCACAAATTAAGGAGGATAACCATATGTCGGCCCACAAATTAACTTTAAGTGTATGTAAAAATAGTGACGAAAGACACGGAGCATCGCAATTTCAATGAACGTTGGGTATAAATTTAAAGTTTTTTTTTGAAAATTTCACATTAAATACACAGGTACCCGACGATACATCTAAGTATACATCTTTCGTCGGAAAGTTTCATCTTATTTTGCAGTCAAATGAGTTAGTGCATTTCATTCTCAACCATAACATTAAATGCTTTAAACTTATCTAGAGCTTCTAATTTTTCTTTGAGAAAAGTAACCCATGTTATTCTACAATAATCATCAATCAATTGCATGAAATACCTGTCACCTTGAAGACTTCTTACTCTGGTAGGACCACAAAGATATTTATGCACCAATTCCAATAGTTTAGTAGAAGATTATTCTTTGAATTTGAAGCTTCTTCTTGCTTGCTTTCCAACTTGACTTTCCTTACAAACAACATTTATAAGCTTTGTGATCTTTGGCATATCTCTCATAGTTTTAATTGAACTTCTCACTAGGCTATCAAAATTGATGTGACATATTCTTCTATGCCATAGCCAACTCTTATTGATCTGAGTCATGAAACAATATCCATATGTAAGCACCATTGAGCTAATAGGTATTCCCATTTGTCCTTCCAACAACAATCATAGTTATATATCCTTTTTTGATCTCATAGACATCATCCTAAAGCATAAGATTATATCCTTTGCTACACATTTATCCAACACTCAAGAGGTTATGTCTTAAACCCTTAACATTGAGAACATCATCAGTGTTATGATTGCCATCAAAAATAATTGAACCTTTTCCACATATCTTAGTAGATGTATCATCACCAAACCTAACTAGTCCTCCATATTTTTTAAGTTTAACAAACTTACTCTTGTCACTAGTCATATGATTAGAGCATCTACTATTAATGGTCCAGTAGTTCTTCTCTTGTCTAGCATGAAACACAAACACCAAAGTGCCTTTAGTATTAACACTTGCTTCTAGAGAACTTTCCTTCACACATCTCCCAGGGTTAGCAAAATTAGTTTTATCTTTTAATTCCATGAACAAGCATTCACAATCCTCACCATCCCCATAATCAAATTCATCATCAGATGTACTGGCATCTTATCTAACATAATAAATTTTCTTAATCATCTTACCTTTGTTTGCCTTATTTTTGTCATTCAAATCTTTTTTTGGGCATCTTGAAGCATAATGACATATATTTCCACAATTATAACATTTGAAAGGAAAATTACATCTATACTTTCTAGTACCCTTTTTCATTCTTCTCACAAAGTTAGCTTCCACATCATCAAGATCCTCTTGATTTGATATCTCAGTCTTCTTCGATTTGCATCCTTAAAAGTAATCTCAACTTTTGTATTGCTTGGACAAAATTCTCTCATTTCAAAATCAGTTAAAGAACCATACAACTAATCTCTATAATATTTTCTCAAATCTTTAAATTCCTCAATAGTATAAACTTTATGACTATAATATTTAGGAAGAGTTTTGAGTACCTTCTTTACCACTTCTTCTTTCAGTTCTCCACCAAGACCTCTAGCGGAGTTGACAAATTCATCCACCATCTACATGTAGCTTGTGATATTTTCATCTTTAAACATCCACAAGGTCTTAAACATAATCTTAATGTTCTACATCTTAGCTTGTTTGACCTCGTCATCTCCTTCATAAATTCTTTCTAACTTTACCCAAATTTCTCTAGCAATTTTTAGATTCATAACTTTCACCAATTCATAATTAGCAAGAACAATTAAGAGAGCATACCTTGATTTACTGTTATTTTTGAAATGAAGGAAAATGGGGGAAGTAAGGTTAGGGTGGTTCACCAATTTTAAAATGTAGATGTCAATTGACCTATTTTCCTTTATTTCAGTAGGAAATGAGATCCAGACAAAGAATTGACTTGCAACCCTTAGGTGAGTCAACTTAATGAGGGAATCTACTGATTTCCTTATGATTGAGGATGTGGGTACCAACCTAAACAACACTTTTGGGAGAAAAAAATAAAAAATAGTAAATCAACTCAATCATGCCCATTCAAACTTGAAACATAAATTCAAAGCATAATATAGATAGAAAAAAAAAAGTTCTGACAGATCTAGAAATGGTAGAGTGATGTTTACCTATCACCAAAATGCAGATTCAAGAGGCTAATTGAGATTCATTATATTATAGGTGAATGGGTATTTTTGCAGAGGTTTCAACCACCTTTTGAGAGCCTCTGATATTAGTCTATAGCTTTTGTTTGATTTGGGTTTTAGTTTTGAAAATTCCGAAATGAGATTTGTGGGTGAGATTTCATGAATTGACAACAATGTTGACAACTTTTGGCAGCTTTGTCAACCTTTCCAATTTTTCTCTTCAATATATCTTCAATCATTCTTCAAACTAAGATCTGCAACACAAACACAAGCATGCATTTTTTTGGTTTTGGTGAATGGGGACTTACCTTCGTCAAACCTTGTTTGGCTAATTAAAATTTGAATTGAAATAATGAAAATACGAAAGGAATGATGAATGAACAATGCTATGTTGCAACTCACCAAACCCTTGATTGAAACCTTTAGAAGATTGAAATATTGATATTTATATTGCATGAAATGGATTCAATGGATGTGGATCTTGATTTTTGAAATATGACTTCAATGCTTTCATGGATCTTTGAAACCTACATCACAATGTTATCTACAAAAACATGCATGATTGCAAAATAATTTGACATGATGGTTGAGATCTTGATTGCTGCAATACATCACTGATAAATATGCTCTTGAATTCCCTTGATCATAATATTAGCTCTTGTGAATGTTCTCTTCTTGCTTCTAGATTTCTTAGGATTTGAATTGATGAAATAACCTTGTATTTATGGGTATGTATCCTTAATTTCCCAAAAATTAAACACTACAAGCCAACATTAAAATTTGAATTTGGGGATAATAAAATACCACCAAAATAATATTTTCAATTTAGGTTCAAAGGCCTAGGGAGGACCCATTCACCCATCGGAAAATGGGTCCCAGGTCCCTATTCCTGGAACACACATTGCTCAAGGTAAAGTGTTATGTGTTGGCATTGATTGTT
>VDFB02233811.1:0-17645 GCA_007258455.2 Sequoia sempervirens | reverse complement strand
TTGGTAATCTGTATAATTCTTCATCTCGATACAACATGTTTGATGGATCCGCTTCAATTACCTTCGTACAAGGTCTCCCCAATCTTGTGAATTCGTGGATAATTTTGAAGATAGGTTTGTGATGAGGGAGCTTGATTTTCTTGTGGGCGTCCTCGTGATCTTGGAGATTGTGGTAACTCTCCTATCACAAAGCATTGTTAGGGAGCTTATAACTTCCACAACCGTCCTCTTGGATGATGAGCTGATATCGATATGGTGGAATGGCGGGTATCTCCGCCGCAAGTGAGAATGGCTGGATCACCGATGTATGATGTGGATGGGCCCTCATCATTTTCGGCACTTGGGGGATTTTGTAATATTTGGCTTCAAGGTTCTTGCAGTATGAAAACGGCTCAGGATCTCCATGGATAGTGACCTCTTGTCCATTATGTGTGAATTTCACACATTGGTGGAAGGTTGATGCTACGGCTTTCATTGCGTGGATCCATGGGCGTCCGAGGAGAATATTGTATGGTAAGTCGAGGTCTAGGACCTGACAGGTGGTTTCCATAAGTGTTGGCCCTACTTGGATAGGGAGCTTAATTGTGCCCTGTGACACTCTTTCTTGGTCATCATATGATCTGATTGTGATGCCCTTCCCTTTGTCAATGGAATCTTCTAATATCTTTAACTGCTTGATGAGGCTAAAAGAACAAATGTTTAAACCTGCACCTCCATCCACCAGGACCCTTTTGATTTTGCTTTTGTTCACAATGACCTCTAAGTGAAGTGCACGATTGTGAGATGGTTGGGCGGGAAAATCTTGGTCGAAAAATGTAAGGAGGTTAGGCGTTATGATGTTTCCGACCATAGCTTGGAATTGTTCCGCATCGAGGTCTGCGGGGACAGTGGATGAGGCTAATGCTTCTTCGAGGATCTTTTTATGGGCCGATGAGATTTTTAACAACTCCATGATGGAGATGTGTGCTGGTGTTCTCTTGAGTTGGTCTACTACATTGTAGCTATACGGAACGGCTCTTGATGAAGGAACTCTATTGGGTTGGGATGATCCTGCGATGGTGACCTTTCCGCCTCTTGTGGTGACTCCACAGTCTTCGGCATGGGCGCCCTTGATGGTGATTACCATGCAGTTTTCATTGAGGTTGGCAACAACGGTTTCGTATACATGATTTACACTGCCTTTTCCTTTATCCTTGTTATTCCCTTTGTTGCCATGATTCGGCATCGGATTCGTGTAGATTTTAAGATCCCGATTCCCTGTAGGTGTTTCCACATTTATGATTCTTTTGTCAATGAGATCTTGAATGATGTTCTTGAGTCTCATACAGTTATTTGTGGTGTGGCCTTTGATCTTGTGGAACTCACATAGTTGATTTTCATTGTACCAAGGAGGTTTGACATCAGGTTCTTGATAATTCTCAAACGTGGGAGCTTGGATGAGTTTTTCGTCGATTAGCTTTTTCATGATGTCCTCAAGTGGTTCCCCCAAAGTAGTGTATTTTCGCTTGGGGTATGTTTTGCGTTGAGGTGGTCCTCTTTGGTCATTGACGTTATTGATGGTGGGATTATTGTTGGGTTGATATGTTATGTGATGAGTGTTTTGGCGTTGTGGTTGGATTTGTGGTGCGGGTGTATTTTGGCGTGGACCACTAATGACCACCTTGGCATCGACGACGCCATCATTAGTGATGTTCTTGTTTCTCGCCCATGTACGAGGTTTATCATTGTAATTTGAGGGTGGGCGATTGTTTTGTGGTTCATGATATGATGTTGATTCGATGGGTTGGGTTGCAAGGGCTCTTTCGATGCTAAGCGCCTTGGAGATCAATTGATCGTAGGTGGTGATTCCCTAAACCTTGAGGTGGAATGATAGACGACTTTCAAGATTGGCTATGATTGTGTAGACTTGTTGTTCTTCTGGCATGGTCCATTTGCTCTGATTGGCCTTGGATCGCCATCGTTGAAGGAATGAAGCGAAAGATTCATTCTTTCCTTGTTTCAGAGCGTAGAGTTCTTCGAGACTAACATCCATTGTAATGTTACATGCGTAGTTTCTAATGAATGCATCTCTAATTTCTTCGAATGTCCTAATGCCTGAAGGTAAGCGAGAGAACCATTCTATGGCATTTCCTGCTAAGCTCCTAGGGAATAGCCGCATCAGATAAGTATCGTCATATGCAACCTCCATACAATGAACCTGGAATTCCCTGATGTGATCTTCAGGGTTTCCCGTCCCTCGATATTTATCAAATTTAGGATCCCAAAATCCCTTAGGAATGGTTCACGTTCAGGTCTCTATCAAAACGGATAGGGACACCGCTGCTTTGGCGCTTTGGTTGTTCCTCGGCCTGGGATTGAAGATCGAAAGTAATTTGTTGTGAGAGCAACTCTTTGAATTGTGTCGCCATATCATTCCTCGAGGATCAGGGTGGGATGAATGCGTTTTGGGGTGCTGCAACCATGGCTCTTGAATGGATGAGTTGGTGGATGGATGGCCATTTGATGGATGGGCTGGCTTGGATGGATGGGTTGGTTTGTGCTGCCATCACCGGGTATTGGCATGTTGCATTTAAGCCAAGGTATTTCTACTCTTGCCTTTGACGCAGAACAACGCTTGTTGTTGCCTTGCTGTTGCTGCTTCAGAATTTCTTTTGTTTGTTGTTTAACTTGTTGTTGTTCCCAACCAACTTGTTGTTCCTCGGCGAATATATGCCTTTGTTCTAACAACGCTTTGTTGTTCCGGGCTTTGTTCTTGTTCCCACAACGCTTTGTTGTTGATTTAATTCGCCGTTTTGTCGCCTTTGGCATTGCTTCTTTAATGTTTGTTGATATGCTTCAGCTACGCGCTTCGTTTTGTGCAGCAGTTGTGCTTGTGCTTTGTGCTTGTGCTCGAGCTTGGGCTTTTGATTTACGCCTTTGAGCTTGTGCTTGGGTCGGCGCTTTGTGTGGTTTGTTGCTGCAATAAAAGTTGTGCTTGAGCGACTCTTTGTGCTTGCAATGCTTGTGCGGCTTGGGCGGCTTGTTGTTGTTGTTGTTGTAATAAAGCTTTGGTTTGTTGTGCTTGTAATGCAGCTTGTGCGGTTTTGGCAGCTTGCGCAGCTTGAGCGGCCTGTTGCACGGCTTTTTGTTTTTGCACTTGTTGATAGCCTCTTTGGAAAGCAGCTTGCAATGTTGCGTCGAATTGGTTTGATGTGGTGAATGTTGGTGGCGGTGGGGGTGGTGGTGGATTTGGAATGGCGTTTGTGGGGGTGGTGAATGATGATGTTGTGTTGATCATTTGGTTGGTAGATGGTGTTGTCATGTTGATTGCGTGATTGGTGGATGGTGTTGTTGACGTGGTAAGTGGCGTCGTTGATGTGATTAGCCCTTGAGAGACCATGTTTTGAAATGTTGTGGGGGTGTTTGATGATGTTGCCATTGCTTGCGTGTTTGTCATTTGTGATGTCAACAATAAGTTTTGAGCGTTTGGCAAAATGTTTTGATTCATGGTTGGGATAGCGGTTTGATTGATGCTTGGTAGGGGAGGCAACCCCAAGCCAAGGAGGGATGTGGATGATAATGATAGTGGTGGGATAGGTGGAAATGTGAGGGGGGTGAATCCTTGCGAGAGCGTTGTGGTGTTAAAAATGCCCCCTGGTCCGAATATGTCTCCCTCTTTTTGTGAATTCGTGGGAAGAGGTGTTTGTGATGCTCCATGAAATGATGTTGATGATAGGTCATAATGTAAATTGAGAGGAACATTTTGGTGTAATGAATTTTGGAGGGTGTTTTGTTCCACTGTGGTGTTTGCGTCCAAGTTTTGGTTATTCACAAGGGGGTGTGATTGAAGTTCATTGAGAAATGTGTTTCCCTTGTTTTCATTTGGTTGAGTTGGAGCAATCGATGTCGTGATTTTTGGAATGTTTTGCGTGACGTTTTGGGATGGAGGTGTAGATGAAATGGGGATGGTGGATGAGATTGGTGGAAAAGATGTCTCCACTATAGTGCTCATATCAAAATCCGAAGGCAACTTGGCCCCTTGCTTTGCTAGTTCGCTACGCCAAACAGGCAAGTCCTCATCATGATGTTGATGATTCTATGGTTATCCCATTTTACATTTCGCTTATTTCTTCATGAAAGACATTCCAAAGCCCTCCCTTTCGATTTCGGTGGGTTTTTGTGATATTGAGGGGACCACCGGATTGCTTGATTACCCCTGCAAGATTCACTTCTGCGTTTGTTTGGCTAAGGTCACTTGAAGCGGGAGTTTCTTTGTGGGTTTCCATACTCTTCTTGTATTGAGATCTCGTTAGAACCATAAAACAAGGATCAATCTTTGAGAATATGGGAGATGAATCTCTTGATTCCTTGGATTTAATCTCTATTTTATGTCCCAAAGTGAAAGTTTTAGGATGCTTTTAGGATCAAATGTGATGATGATATGATGGTGATGTTCAAAGATGGATGTTATGGATGTTTTGACTTTTGATATATCTTGAATGAAATACTAGGCTTTGGATTTTTGATTGGTTTGATGTTTTGGATTTTGAGATTTTGTCCTTGATCTTGATTTGGATTTTGATTTTGGATTTTGAACAAAAAGACCCTAAGATGTTTGATAATGATCTAAAGGATAGTTTTGTTCAAAGGATGATGATTTGGATATGTGTGAGGAGCAGGATGCATCTACCCACACCTACCCAAACAAGATGATTGTTTCACTAAGTATATGAAGAAGGATTCATCTACATACACTTTCGCTTTCAGGACAAGATGATTTTGGATGACTTTAATTCTTAAAGATAGGCAAAAAAGATGGACCACACACTCCTGCAGCCAAGTTTTGTGATAAATAAGTTTTCTACAGACTTGATCTCTGGGCCGAGTTTGAATGATTAAGTTTAGATTTTCGTATTGCTGTGCTTTCCAGCATTTCAAGGATGATTTCAAGGTTTTTCAAAAGATTACTTGTGAGATGAATGTTTGGATGTTTTGAAAGATGGATGAAAGAGGTTTGATTTTGTTTTGATCCCTAGATGAACCTAAAAAAAAGACCACTTTGTACTTTCCAAGACCTAGGTATTGAAGAGCATGCATATGCTTTCTAAAGACCTTTGTTAACCAAGGAATGATTTGACCATTTTGGATTTCCAATCAATGATTTTTTGCTTTTGGGATTTGGAGTCTTCAACACACATGAAAGTTCATTTTGCTTAGTCTTTGCTTAATGGATTTATTTTACCAAAAACACTCTCTTTGATTAAAGTTTCAAACTAAGATGTACCAATGTCTTAATTTCTTTAAACCCCACAAGATATTTTATGTGGAAATTCAACGAACTTAAGGCAAGGGTTTTCCTATTGTTTACTCAAAAAGACAAATTGAGATAGAATCCAATGCTTAGGAACCTCTACGAATGTGAATCCGCAGGGAAAGCAGTAACATATGGATTGAGTCAATGATATTTGTCTTAAAGAGGGTTTGAAATTTTGAGAACCATGTTGAATGTTTGTTTGCAAAATGTTTTCGAATACACACTGTGTTTTCAAACAAAGAATAATTACAAGCCCTATGGATGTGTAAGACTATATTTGTTGGATTCCCACTTGGATGACAAGTCCGGGGCCATTTTTCTTACTTTTAGCGATGATTAGATGTTTGACCCCATCGCTCCCTCCACTTGCACTTTCACTTATAATGGGCAGCTAAGCATCAACACCTTCATGAAACTCCCATGGCATGCTTTCCATCTCTACTAAAAGTGAAATTGTGGGCGGCTTCGTGACCCATCGCTCTGCACCAACAAACGTGACATTAAGGATTTTCGCAAATTCTAACACATAGGTTCTAGTAAGGACTTTCCGTTCGTAGGAGTTGACCCAACGTGGCAAGAGTCCCCTTTCGGATCCATCTTGTCGGAGCCAACCGCGTGATTATGGCGTTTAACCAAAATCCTCATTTATATCCCGGCTGGAAGTACTCTTGGCTTTAGAGTGTTACCGGTTGAGTCGTCGCTTGGGTGAGTACTTTTTCCCCAAGGCAGGCCCTCTAAGATAAACAAAAGCGAGCAAAGACACAATCCGTAACTCGATCGATTCTTTGATGGCACAAAGAACGAGAATGTACGCGAAAATGCCCCTACTCACACTCGCACAAGATTGTTCAATTTTTAAGCCCAAAATGAAGTGTTTCAAAGTAATAAAATGTATTTTGAGTGTTTCTCTTGCACCCTAGATCGCACGAAGCGCAAGGGGAGAGGATACGCACTCAAAAGACAAAATAACACAATCAAGCACTTGTTCGTTTTAGCCTCAAAGCAATGATGACTTCATTTTAAGCACCAAAATCAAGTGTGAAGTTTGCCTTGTTCAATTTTAAACCAAAACAAAATCTAGTAAGTTTGTTCTAAGGTTCGTTTTAAGCCCTTTGCAATGAAAATGAAATTGTTCGTTTTAGCCCCAATTGAAAACTAATGTTCTAAAACGAAAAGGAAAACAATTTCGTGAAGTGTTGATCAAACACTTAAAGTGTTAAAAAACACATTGTGTTTTCAAAGAAAAGAAAAAATCTTTCCCTCCTTTCGTTTTCGTTTTGTGAAGTAGTCTTGATCAAAGTGTTAAAAAACACATTGTGTTTTCAAACAAAAATCCTCCTCCTCTTTTGCTTTGCACCTTTTCACCTTCGTTGTTCGTTTGTACCTCCTTCGTTAGTCTTTGTTTCCCTTTTGTACCTTTCACCTTTCGCTTGTACCTTCGCTTGTACCTTCGTTTGCTTTTGTACCTTTGTTGTTCGTTGTACCTATTCCATGTTGGATTGGTGTCACATGTGCTAGTGACCCTTTCCCAATCCTTGATCAAAGCTCAAATTGTGCAAATGCAAATGGAGATGGTGGAGTGATGGTGAACAAGATCAAATCTCAAATGAAGAGAGTAACCTTGCAATAGATTGTGAAGGATTTGCTTGAGGATGATGCTTGTATTTAAAGATTTTCAAAATGTTGAATGTTGAAGAGGGACCAATGTGGGATCAAAATCAAGCCAATGAATTGAGGACACTTGTCATCATGTGATTAGTTAATGTGTGTGCAAGATTTGGGAAGAGTGCCCAAGAGGGGGAAAATTTGAATTCAAATTTTGCCATAAATGCTGAGAGGGGGACAAGGAAAAATAGCAATAAATGCCCTGTTTGACTTGTCATGTTGAGGGAAAATGAGTGCTTTAATAAATCAATAAAATTGATTTATTGTGCAAGTGGCTAGGTCTAGATAATGCAAGTGGGATGGATGTGACATGCATTAGATTAGGATTAGATGATGATCATGTTGATTAATGCTGATTAGATGAGTTGACATTTTGGACTTTGATATTCTGATTTATTTAAATCCAGAAAATGATGGAAAATGTATGATTTGGATTTGATTTAAATAAAGTCCTGATTTATTGGATGAATGGAATATGATTATGCATGATGTAAATTTGACGTGTCTACAATTGCTAACAAAGAAGACAAGAGAAGCTCTCATTACTGAGAATTGAGATGCAACTCTATCTCCTTTTGTTAACTCACTAACTCCTAACAGTTCTAACTCTGAAAGTTCTTAATCTAAAAGTTCTTTTTTTCCAAAAGTTCTAATCCCTCACTATCTAACCTTTACAAAGAGGCAAGAATGCCATTTATATAGAGTGCAACAAAAATAAATGTGTTGTACCCTATGCTAGGGTTTACAAAATATCTACAGAGTATAGGAGAGTCAGCTCTCAGATCTTTCTAAGGAAAGTCAAAACTGCATTCAATGTGAATCCTTGTTGTCCATGCTGATGAAAGATTCCTACTCATAGGAGAAGTCTTTTTAGATCTCTTGACAATTGCAACATTAAATCTAGCATCTTTGTGTGGACCTTTGAAATCCCTCATGGAGTCACCTTGAATGCTCCAAGATATCTGCATTAAAATTGATATGCCTCTATTAGTGGTCACCACAGGTGTCCCTCTGAGTCACAACTTCTTCTTCTCCTTGGCTTCCTTTCTATTCTGGACTTATCAGAGTCAGGGAGACATTACCCCGAATTTCTCTTTTCTTACCAAGCCCATTCTTGTTATCGACGATACTCCTGAATGTTGGCCAGACCTCCTGGCACATACCTTTCCTCTCCCCAAAGGGACATCCCATTGGTGTGACCTCCTTCCTTTGCTGAGACCACATGGTGAAGATTTGTTTTCTTTTGGATTCTCCCTGAAATCCTCCTTCACTGGGAAATCCATCATTGTCAGAAAGACCTTCAGCAAACTCCTTTTTTCATTCTCACCGAGCCCACTTTCTTCCTTTTGGTGTGACCCTCATGAGTTGGTGAGACATTAAATTGAGTCCCATATCCTTCGGTGAGCTCATCTTATTGGCAAGACCCTTCCCCTTTAGCAAAACTTTTTGCCAAAGGCAACACTTCCTGGCGACGTCGCCTTGCTATCCCTGAGACTTTTTTGTATCGGCGGGACCTTTCACCAATTTCTTTCACCTTTGCTGAGCTTCGTCTATGTCACTGAGACTCTCTCCGGTCAGAGAGACTTTACATCAACCGAAGCTTCCTTTTGCTGAATTCTACTATTGCCAAGACCTTTCTGTAGTTGCACTGATGCATTTTCTTTGTTATAGGTGCTACGTCGTAGCATTCTCCTATCAGGAAGATGTCTTATAGACATCTTATGTCTCAGTGAAAGCCTTCATATGTTCTTTCTTTGGTTGCCAAGACTTATTAATTCTCTCACCGAAGACCACTAATAGAATCTCTTTGTGGCATGTTGGTGTGACTTTGTGAATTCTCCGAGACCATATATGGAAGAAGATGACTCCCACTGATGCCACTTTTGTTGCTATGACCTCACCTCTTCGGCCAAAAATTATGTCAAAGGTTTTATCCTTTGACAAACCTTTAATTTTATTTGGGGCCTCCTTCCTTGTTTTCGAGACTTCAGTACTTTGGCTAGACTTTACATCGAAGGTGAACCACTCTCTCTAATGCAATTTCTTATCAGCGATCGATAAGACTTTGATATTTTTCCGAGACATTTTGGTGAAGGGAAAACCTTTCACTGATGTATGAATCTTTTTTGACACCGGTCAGTGAGACATGGAGACTTCACCAAGACCATACGCCAATGAAGATGACTCTTGCTGAAGTGTATGTTGGTGGTGGTAGTCGATGAGACTTTAGGGATTTGCCGAGACATCTTGGCGAAGAGAGAACATTTTTCTGATAGTGTATGCCTTTTTCCGCTCGTTGGTGAGACTCGAAGATCTCACCAAGACTTCTCTCTAAAGGAAACCCCTCATGCTGATAGGAAAATCATGTCATCGGGACGATGATCCCTGTCTTGCTGACAGATCCTGCATATGATTCTTCATTGCTGTGACATCTCTGGGGTCTTACCGATAGGCAACATAAATGTAGATTTGAACAAAATGAACCATGAGTCAGTGAAACCATGATAACCCTATGCCGATAAGATGCACAATGGGGAGTATTCTAATTCTTTGGATTTTAAACAGTCAGAGCCAAGCCACCAGTTGGTAAGAGAAAAGAAAATTCTTTATGACTTTTACCTTAGCCAATTTTCATGACCAAATGGATAGAAGAATGCCCTTCAACTGAGCTCCCTTGGAAAATATCATCTTGGCATGATTTAATCCTACACTCAACAAAGAAAACCACAATAAAGATCACACAAACAGACATTAAATAATCAAAATCATCATTGAAATGAATCCCATGTTAGTAAGGTGCAGTTAAATTCTCAAACAAAATGATCATACCAACAAGTTCGAGTTTCAAGTCGACCCATGGAATACAAGCCATTGAGGAATTTTGGAGAATTATAAGTCAAGCAGATTCTAGTAGAATATACATGAAAACACCTACTAGAAGCTTAATCCGATCATTATCAAACTAGGAACAACATGCGAGATCTTCAAAATAGCATAAAGGAAACATAAAATGCATCATCATTTGTTAACTAGCCTTACTACTCCATATTTCTTCACATTTTACTAGATTCTAGGGAAATCCACGTGGGACAGAATTCTGCGAAGGAGAAAACATTCCAGCAAACCCGGCAAGAACACAGGACGATGGATTTCAGGAAAATTTGGAGGAGACAAAAAACTGCAAAAAATCAAGATGGGGAGGAAATTCGCGTAAATCCAGACCATGTAGAAATCTATGAAAATCCAGTCCATGTGGAAATCCACAAAGACAAAAAATCCCTTTACAACAAATGCTCAGTCGGAGTTTGACTGAGATCTGGGAAAATCCGAATGGGATGGAAAATCCCGAACTCAAGAAAAAACCTGAAGAACCCCAAGAGTAAAAGAAAAAAACCAAAGGCAAAGAAAACAAAAGAAACGAGGACCCATTTTGATCCAAATCAAAGTGGGGTGGTTATGCAAGGCATAAAAAATGGCGACTCGGCTGGGAAAATGGTTTAACCATTTTCATGAATCTGAAGGATTCCGCTACCCAGAACTCTTGGTTCATGAACATCACAACTCCAGTTGGGTCAGTTATAACAAACAAGGTAGAGCTAGAATCTCAAATGTAAGTCAATCAAAGGCTACCCCCTGAATCTTTGTGTGTGTTCTTAATAGTGCATCATCCTTTCACAAAGCTTCTTCATCTTTTGAATGATAATGTGTAAGATTTGAACTACATGAGTTGATTTCCTTTAGCTATCATGCAATGATATCCTGGGCATTGCTCCACTACCAGTCAGGCATCTATAGCCCTGATAGAGATACCTCTAGTTCTCTCACAACATTGCTCTACTGCCAGTCAGGCGTCCATAGCCCCAGTAGAGATACTGGAATCACCCATTCATATTGAATCTCTTTTCTGTTTTGATATTTCTTTTCTTTTTATTTTGAGGTTTCATATATTTCATTTCATTCACTTTTCCTTTCAATATGTCAAATGTTTAACATCTAATCTGGGTTGAAAACTACCATGGATCTCATGACAACACTTAGAAAATTAGATTTTTTGACTCAAGTCTTACAACGTTTCCATCCTAGGACAAATATACCATTACAAGAGGAGATGATCTTATTAATTTGTGAAAGATTCAGGGAGAGCTAATGAAGGGTACCTACTTTGCACCTTGTTTTCAAGACATTCCACAAATTTTATTAACAATGGGCATGAAACAACGAATTTAGGAAAAAATCACCCAACCAGAAAGCATGAAAATATCTAAACCACTTCTCTCCTAGCAACCAAAGTATACTTTAGATAACAAACACCATTCCAAGATGGAGAGAAATAGATCAACCCCAAAGAACAAAAACAAAACCAAAACCCCAGAACAAAGGGAAACAGAAAGACAAAAAAAGAAAGACAAACAAATAGAAACTATTTATAGACAAAGAGAAAATTATCTACACAAGGGGCAGCAGATTATGGACAACCATAAACACATAAAGTATTTACAAAATAACACAAATTATTTACATACAGGAGACAAAAATAAATTATTTACATATAGAACAATGAATTACTTATATATAACACATAAATTAACAAGCCTCAGGATTCAAAATAGTGGTTGAGGAACTGCCCATTAATAGACAAAGGAACAGGTTCTCTAGTTAGAGTATTCAGTCTGAAAGCATTTTCCCCTAAGATCTCAACAATTTGGTAAGGGCCTAACCAGAGTTTGTCAAACTTTTGGTGATTGCCTTTCTTTTCACCAGCCTTATCCCATAACAACACTAGGTCTGATATCCTAAAATCCTTTATCTTGGCTTTTTTGTCAAACCACCATTTGACAACAGCCTAATTCCTAAAGAATTGTTATAGGGCCACATCTCTCTGCTCTTCTAATTTCAACAAAGTAGCTAACCTAACCTCTATCCTGCTGTTATTGGAGTAGAATTTCTGCATGAACTCAAAGATAGGTATTTGCAGATGGATTGGAAAGACAAGCTATTGGCCATATACCAGCTTGAATGGTGAGGTGTTTAAGGCAGCCTTAATCCTAGTCCTATCTACCCATAATGCGAATCTAAGCTAGGTATTCTAGTCTCTAGGGTTATGCTCTAACAGTTTCTTAATGACCCCTAAGAGATTCTTATTGGTTGAATCTACAACTCCATTGCCTTGTGGATAATAATTTGAAGAATATTTCAAGACAATCTTGTGATCATATGCCTAGGAAATAAATTTAGCAAAAGAGAAAGCATAACCATTATCACATACCACAACGAAGGGTACCCAAAACCTCATAGTGATGCATTCAGTGAGGAGTTTGATCACTACCTCTATGGTGTTGTTCTTGTAGGGTATAGCCTTTGTCCACCTCGTGCAGTAGTCAGTAGCATTCAGGATGAATTTTTGTCCTACAGAAGAGTTTAGGTTAATCACTTCAATAAAATCTAGTGCCCACTAGGCAAATGGCCTCACCTCATAGACGGGCTGCAATGGCATGGCTGCATGGTGTTCCCTTAGTGCAAAAATCTGCCAGATGTGACATGTCCTCACATGCTGATGGGAATCTTTGAATACACAAGGCCAATAATAACCAAATCAAAGGATCTAGTGTGCCAAAGAATCTATAGACCTATGACCTATGCCATGCTTCCCATGAAACTCATAAATCGCCTGCTTGGCCTCTTGATGATCAAGGCATCTCAGGTATACTCCTTCAAAATTTCTTCTATATAGCAACCCTCCTTTGAGAACTCTTCAGTCTTAGGGCTATCCTTTGAGTGGAATTCATTCCTTCTGGACATCGATTGTTGAGCATAAATCAGATGGTATCAGCATACCAAGAGTCATTAGAGAAAGACTAGGTCATGTACTGCTGACAGATGATGTTGTCACCAGCATTCGCCATGGATTGGGATAAGCCCGTACCCCTGACTAGTTTCATAGGATGTATCTCCAGATCGAATTCTTGCAGAGTAGCCATCCATTTGCCTCTCGTTTCTCCCAGCTCGCTCTGCATCAGTAAAAACTTCACAGCCGCATCAGGAACTATAGCAACAATTTGGCTTCGAAGAATGTAATGCCAGAACTTCTTGATAGCCCGAACTAGCATGAAGGCTTGCTTCTCAAGAGGTAGGTATTTGATTTTTTCATTTTTGAATAGAGAGCTCATGAGCACAATTAGTCTCTCCTCTGCCTCTGCTTTCCATTGAGTTAACACTGTTGCACATGAGTGTTCTGAAGAAAAAGAGTAGATGTAAAACAGTTTGAGATAGTTAGGGCCAGTGAGCACAGGTGCCTCTAAAATGGACCACTTGACCTGTGAGAACACAACCTTTGCTTCCTCAGTCCACTCTATTATGGCATCCTTCATCATTTTTTTTAGTGGCTTTACAATCTTTGTGAATCCTATGATGAATTTTATTACGAAGTTGATCTTTCCAAAGAAAGATCTCAACTCTTTCTTCCTCCCTGGCCTGGAAATCTTCATAATGGATTTGACTTGATCTTAGTCGATTGAAATCCTTCTTTCAGAAATTATGTGCCCTAATAGCTTCCCTTCAGAAACTCTGAACACACATTTGTTGGGATTCAGGGAGACACCATATTGGATGCATCTCTCAAGAACTTTGGCTAAGTCCGCAGCATGATTCAGTCGGTCCTTGTAGAACACTGTCAAGTCATCCATATAGACAATGATGCATTTGCTAATTAGATCCTTGAAAGCTATGTCCATGGCATGCTGGAAAGTTGTTCCAAAATTTATCAAATTGAATGGCATTCTTCTATATGCAAATGTCCCCCACTTTGTAGTGAAAGCGGTCTTCATCCTGTCCTCAAAGTCAACCATTACCTGATTGTACCCAGAGTAACCATCCAAGACTGACATCATATGAGCTCCATTGACAGTCTCAAGACCTCGTCTAGTGAAGGGAGTGGGTAGTTATCCTTTTCTAAGGCTCTATTCAGATTTTTGAAGTCCACGCATAGTCTGATCTCCCCATTCTTCTTGTGGACTGGAACTAAGTTGGCTACCCATGTTGAATGGCACACAGGGAAGATTATCCTTGGTGACAACAACTTCTAAATTTTTTATAAGATCAATGGCTCAATCAGGGCATTAACAGGGCACTGCTTCTGTCGAAAGGGCTTGACCTCAGGCTTCAAGGGGATAGTGTGAGTCATAACAAAAGCATCAAATGTTTGGAGGTCTTCATACCCCCAGGCAATCACAGCTATATCCTTTTTGAGAACCCTCAATATGTCTTTTCTAATTGCTTCAGAGCAAGCCTTCCCTATGTATACATTCCTTTCAAGGCCAACATCGACCAAGTTGACTATTTCATATTCGCCTCCCTTCTCTTTAGTAGATATTTTCTCTCGAGCCCTTGGATCTAAGTCAAAAATTCTTTTTAGAGCAACCATTCCCTTGGGAATGTTATTAGTTTTCAGATTAAGGACCCCTTCTATATCACAAAATCTAGGGTTCCAATCTCCTTGATCCATGTTGGAATCATCAATGATTTTCCCTTCAAAAACATTAGAACTTGCTAGGAAAGCAAGGATATGTTGGTCATCATCGAAGACCTAGAAATTCTTGATATTGTCAGGAACAGCTGGGGTAGACATCGGTTCCACTAAGAATCTTTTGAATTTGGAGCCTTGCATAGGTTCCAAGGTGCTTACAACAACAGCTAGTGAATCAACTACCTGATTTTCTTCTCTAGGGATTAAGCTAATCCCAAAAGCATTAAAGTCCTCAATCAGGTTCCATACCCGATTTCTGTAAGCTGACAACCTTCTGTTGTGACATGTGTATTGGTTGTGCACTTGCCTGATAACTATTTTTGAATCTCCCTTGACCATCAAGGTAGTGACCTTCTTCTTGTGTGCAAACATCAGTCCCCATACTAGAGCTTCATATTCAGCCACGTTGTTTGTGCATCCAAATTGCAACCTGTAAGAAGCAAAGGAGGTTTTCCTTTGAGGGCTGGTTAGTACAATTCCAACACCATTACCTATCTTAGATTTGGATCCATCAAAGGTAAGGGTCCACAATTGATCAGGGGTTAGAGTTGATTTTTTTGAAGTTGTTATGGGTGTTTGATCTAGATGAGTTAGGGATGAGACTCCTTTATCTTTTATATCAGGTACAAGGGAAGGGTATTCGACCAGTTCCTTTGGTATAATTTCCAATTCCTGCATAGATATATTATGTGACCCACAGTTATCCTCTTAACATTCACTTGCATCTTGGGGTTGCTCCTCATCAGTATATTGATTTGAGCATGTGTCTAGAGTAGGTTTGATGTGAGAAGGGATTTCTTTTGAAAGTATTGTAACCCTGGTTAACATGGTTGCTTCCTTGGCCTCAAATGAGAAGCAGTCTGCAATGGTCTGAAGGCAACTTCTGCCAACTTCCTCAACTTGGGAAACATGATTTAAAATGTCCCTGGAAGGTTGACAAGTCAATTCAAAATGACTTTGATAATGTACCCTGCACTAGTTAGGGAGCAGGAGACTTTGTAGATCTATATCTTCCCCTAAGACCAGTTGGTCTTTTTGCAGCTTTCTAACCAAGGCCTGTTGATTTTCATCAATGGTGGGGTTAGGGTTTTTTTGTTTTGACATGTCTTCAACACTGAGAACCAAGAAAGTTAGGATTTCCTCTTGTTTATAAACCCCCATCTCAGTCTCAAAGTAAGCCACCTCATTGAGACAATCGACTTCAAGATGATATGCTTCTTGAGGTAGGCTCACTTTCAATCCCAATCTTGGATTAGGGAACTCCTTCCATGATAGCCACATATGTGAAAAGTCATAAGTGCATTATCCCCTAAATTTTTCATCAAATCTCTCGGCTCAAAGAAGATACCATAGTGGTCCTGTGAATATTCACCACTTGAATATTCATGTTGGTTAGATCCTGGGATTTGATCCTACTTGAATGTGTATGTTTCTTAATTCTCCTACCAAATTAACCTTTGTCTTTTCAAGTTGAATGACCTTCTTATTGGTTTGAATGGGGTTTAATCCTAACTTCTTGCATATGGAAAATGGCATGACATTTCCTGAAGCCCCCGAGTCCAATAAACAATTATGTAGGTTCTTGCCAGAAATTCTTAAACTTAAAAAGAAAGGTGGAGTACCGACCTTGTTTCTGTATAAGGCTGCATTCACGTCTCTAGTAGGTGGCAACTTGCTCTTTCCTTTTGATTTATGAACTTGTTCTAGCGCTTTCAGCACTATCTCCCTTTGAGCAGGGCACCACTTAAAATGTTAAAATATGACAAAGATGTTTTATGTTTCTGCATCTCAAAAATAATATCTAATTTTGTATTACAACTAGCAGTACCTTTGAAAATGGTAGAGGAATTACCCTTATTATGGAAATCAGGCGATCCTTTTGGTGGAGGAGGATTATTATCAGCACCTTGATTTGGAGGCACCATGTGATTAGGGGGTGCTGATGTAGTGAATGGCCCCTTACTTTGATTTCTTAGGAAGTGTCCTCCTTTTGACTGAAAGGCTTGGGCATCATATGAATCTCCCTCTGGTTCATTCTCACTTTGCATTGGGAATGAGGGCTCCTCTTCAAAGATATCATAAGCCATTGCAGTATCTAGCGAGCCACCTCCTTTGTTTGGATTCCCCTGGAATGTATGGGAATCTTTGTGTGCCATCTTAACAACTATCTCCATTTGAGGGAAGTTTACCTCAGAATGGGTTGCTGTATTATGCAACCTTCACCAATTGGTCATGAAGTTGAGGTCAGCCACACTTGCAGTATGTGTTCTTTCCTCATTTTCTTGATAGTTATGAGGAACTCCCCCATTATTGGGCCCTGTGTTCCATTGTCTGTTGTTATTTGTTCTCTAGTTGTACCCTCTATTTTGGTTTTGATAACCTCTTTGGTTGTAATTGTTGTTATTCTGATAAGTACCCTGGTTGCTGCTATTTTGATTGGGGTAGTTCCCTTGGTTTTGGGAAGGGTTCAACCGAAGAAGAGCCATGTCATTTGTAACTTGAGACAACATTTTCTTCAGGGTCTCTACCTCGTTCATAAGTTGAACTGTCTTCTCACTTTCCACACTCTTAGTAATAGGTGGCTAACCACCATGATTTGATGTTCCAATTTGGTTAGGAAGACCATGGGAACTTTGAGGAACCTGTGGTTGTTGAAAGAGATTAGGAGTTCCAGTAGCAAAGAATGGAACAGGTGGTTGGGTCTGCAATTTAGACATAGGCCCATAATGTGAAGGAGACATTCCTAGGATAGTGTTAAATAGAGGAGTTGGGCTAGACATCTGATAGCCTATTGAAGGGAACCCCCTCCTAGGCCTCCTTGTTGAAAGTTGGTTTGTTGCTGCAGCTTAATAGCCAAATGATAGACTTTGGATAGAGAATCAATTTTAGCTGGTAGGTAAGTCCTTTGCAGGAACAAACCTAACAAAGGGTCTATAACCCTAAAGTATGCTTGAATGGCACTATCCTCAGTGACTAGATATGGATCTTGCAATCTCCTATACATTTGTTGGAACCTGGTATTAAATAAAGGCAAAGGTTCACCTGGTTCCTTTCTGATGGTAGCAAATTGGTGATGTAAAAGAGTTGGATCCACATAGATTCTGAACTGATTAATGAAAGCATTTTCCAAGTGTGTCCAACTCAGAATGGAGCCTTGAGGGAGAT
>VDFB02233809.1:0-47154 GCA_007258455.2 Sequoia sempervirens | reverse complement strand
TTATTACAATTATTAAATTAAACACTCAACCACTTATTCAGTGGGAGTAAAGCAAACTGAAATATAAAGAACTCGACCACTTATTCAGTGGGAGTAGTAAATGCAAAAAGTAACTTGCTGAAAGTAAATAGCTGAACAGTACTACTGTAATCAGCGTTACAATATGCCTTCTTTACAATGATTTTTGCTCTAACTTCAGTACAATGATTTCACAATATTCCTTATTACAAATTTGAATGAGAACATCAAAGGAATATAGCATTAAACTTAGATAACCAGGTCTGATATGAAATGCAGCAAACTGAAAACTCAAACCAGCAAGCTATGGAAACACCAAAATGCTTATAACTCCATCAACACTCATCCAAATGACACCAAACCAAATGCAAATGAGAGCTAGGAGAAGGGTGACCAATAACAAGACAGCAAACAACATCAATACCCCACCAACTTTTATGTACGCTTCCCAAAGAAAAATCTGGAAATAACAAAACCTCCTTGACAAGGGCGACAAGCTCTAGAAAATTGGAGACATCATAATAAAATCTGAAACTTGCTGCAAGGGGGCGCCCAAGGTAGGAAAGATGATATCTTCAATACCTAGAACCAAATAAAAATTCACCAAGGAGTTATGAATGAAAATATGATTCAGCTATGCACAAACCAACAACATTAAAATCAGAAAATAACATCAAAACCTTCAACTATGAAGCTCAATCTGTAACTCTGAATCGAAGAAGTAATCACACTCAGCTAGGTGTTATCTTTCAAACACGAAACTGATAATTTGCTAGGAGGTATGCGTTCCTCGAAGCCAGGGTCTGAAATCATTCCAGCAGCACTTCGTTGTAGTAGAAAATGGATACCAAATGCTGGAGCAAAGCCTTTCTTAAATAGAACTTTTGAGGTGACCTTTCAAATTCCTCTTTTCCCTCCAAAAGGGACGCCCAAGGCATAATTTGAAATATTTGATTTTTAAATAAACTTTATTCACCCTCTTCTAGGCATCCAAGGTAATAAAAGAGCATATTATAAAATCCTTAAGTGTCATTTAATTTCACTTTGCTATGAGGCATCCACCTCAAAGCTCCACCTTTTAAAACATCATTAAGTTATTGCAAGCGCAGGCTGGGGTGGCCAAAATGGACATTAAATATTTAAATGATTCCTAACAAACTATTTTACCAAAATGATTTCCAAAATGTTGAAAGTCAAATATACCTAAATTGTTCTTGCTGTCTTCAAATAGGAAAGTAACTAATCAAGGGCCAACGTAACATCGCTTAAAATAGGAATCTCATCGGAAAATATATACATCACAAAAAATAGTATACCGCTAAAATAGTAAGTTGTTCCAAACTAATTGTAAATCCATAAATCTGGAAGTGAGCCACGTGAATTTACAAAATAGTGTCCTAAAAGTGCTTTAAAATGCATTTGCATGTCATACCACTGCAAAGCTTTTTGAAAAGCCAGAAAGAATCCAGAATCCAAATTGCAAAACTCCAACATGCAAACCCTTTAAAACACCAAAATCTCCAAACAATTGGAAACTCTAATTTTACCTTCGATGAGCCTACAGGCATTCAGAATAGGTTGATGGGAAACTGCACTGACTATTGCTGAGAAGGGGACATTACAAAAATTGGGATGCTGAGTGCCATGTTTATAGTCAAAGATAAGAAGGCCTGTTTGAGGGCTTGCATTTGTGGGTGGTTTGGGCTTCAGGCCAATTGTTACCCATATGCCTTGGAAGCAAAGAGACTTGCAAAATTATCGTGTGGGCTTCGTTTGGGGTTTCAAGATACCTTGTTCAAGTTGGAAATAGGGATGAAGAAGTTTGAAAGTTTGAGAGTGAGGGGGAAGTGAGGATCAAGATTTTGACATACCAAATGCCATCTCTTTGAGGAAGAAGAAGACTTGTCCGAGCTCGAGGTTTAGGGATCCATGATATGGCATCTCTCAAGTGGGATGGTAGGGAAAGTTTGCAACCTTGCAGCATAGCAAAGATTAAACAAGAGTTGGGAATGTAGTGTAATGTCCCATTCTAAAAATTCCTTATTCTTGCCTTAAATAGATATTCTTTACTCACAATAATACTTGCATAATTAATTATAAATATTAATTTAACTTAAAACTTATAATTTTGATAATTATTAACTTTGAATTTAAAGCTTAATACAAATTTAAAACTATTACTTGCATAATTGTCTTGAAATGTTTGCTAATTTTCTATCTAAAATTAGGGGTCTTTGTCCACTAACTTGGCAAGAGAATTTAAGGGTTTTTGTCCTTAAATTTCTGGTGGGGTTTTATCCTTTGTTGGCTGAACCATGTTTCACATTCCACGAGGGATGAAAACCAGAAATAAAATATGTATTCCATGATGATCCTTTCTCCTTGCTTGGCCTCCTTTAAATAGAATTTCCCCCAATAGATGCACCTCTTCGAGTGTCCCCTTGGTTGGGAACAAATTTAATTATATTTTTATTTAATCCATTAAGGAAATTACATTAGTCTATCTCCAACGCTAAATAAATCCCTTAAGGAGGGGGCATTATAGCAATTTAGATTGGGATGATAAAAAATGTTTGCTCCTTTCCACATGGCATCCTCCATAGGAAAATTCTTCCACTTAACCAAATATTCTAGAATAACTTTATATCTTAACTTCCTTTCTCTCATGTCAATGTTCGCTTTGGGTTCCAAAATAAATATACCTTCATCATCAAGTGGGGGTAACTTTGGGCATGGTGTAATATGTTGACCTAGCACTTTCTTAAGGTGAGATATGTGAAAGACATTGTGAATTCTATTGTTTGTTGGTAACTCCAGCTCATAAGTTACCTCTCCTATTCATTGTGTAATCTTATAAGGTCCATAGAATCGTGGCTTTAGCTTCTCCAAACCAATTCCCTTGAGGGAGATTGCTTATATGGTTGTAACCTTAGGAAAAACAAGTTTCCAACTTCAAATGTTCTTTCCAACTTGTGGCAATCAACATATATCTTTTGTTGATTTTGGGCTTGTTGTAAGTTTTCTTTGAGGGTGTTCAAAATATCCATACTTTGTTGCACCAAGTCTCTAGCCTCAAGGACTCTACTATCTGTGAGAATCAAATCCACAAATGATAATGCGTTGTAACCATATAGTGCTTTGAAGGGAGTCATACCAATTGACATATGGTGAGTGGAATTGTAACAATATTCTCCAAGATGAAGCCATTTTAAACCATGTTTGTTGTCTTGTAATGTAATTCCTAAAATACCCTTCAAGCCATTTGTTTATAATTTCCGTTTGTCCATCTATTTGTGGTTGGTAGCTAGTGCTTGGGGTTAATTCTGTTCCGGTCAACCGAAAAAGCTCTTGCCAAAATAAACTAATAAATTTGTTGTCTCTGTCACTCACAATATTTTTAGGTAGTCCATGTAGTCTAAACACTTCTCTAAGGAATAGATCAGCCACTTGTCGAGTCCTATATTCAGAAGATATGGCATTAAAATCAGTGTATTTGGCAAGTCTATCCACGACTACAAAGATACAATCCTTCCCTTATACTTTCGGTAGACTTGTGTGTTGATTTAAGTAGCGGCGGGAGATTTCTTTCTCCTATAAATTCGAAATATATCCAAGAGGCCGACTTTGGTGAAGTGATGCCTCTCTTTCAATCAATATTTTTATATTTTATTTTATTCAAAATTAAGGCCGACCAAACCAAGAGACGCATTGATTAAGGAGACACATTGTTTTATGGAAGAGGCCGACTTCTCATGAAAAGTTGTCTTGGTGAATATATAAGCAAGGCGATTTCACTTCATTTTGTATTTCAATTATTCTCAAGACAAGTTCGCATACTTCCAGCAAGAGTTCCTATTCATACAGCAGATTGATAGTTGCTTCAAGAAGATCGATATTCATTATTGCTTGTATACTTGCATCTAGAGAGGTGCTATAATCATTTCATCAGATCGGCCTAGTGGTTGGCCAAATTGTAAAGCAAATTGCTGCTCTTTCATTCAATATATAAGTGATATATTTGTGGCTGGGTTTTTCTCCCTCAAGAAGGAGGGTTTTCCCAGGGTACATGCTGTGTTCTATTGTTTATATTTGTTTCTGCTTAATTCATTTCTGGTCCTAAAATTAACATTGTGATGAAATCTTTTGAAATACTTTCCCATTTTTTGTTTTTGAATTGGTAGGGGCTGTAACAAACTAGCTGGAAATGTTTGTTCTACCTTTTTTTGTTGATAAACCATGCATTCTTTGACATGTTTTAAGACATCCCCCTCGAGGCCCTTCCGAAAAAATCATTCTCTCACTTGTTTATATGTTTTATAGTATCCTTGATGACCAGCTAGAGGAGTATCATGATATGCTCTCAAAATATTTTCTTTCATTTTTGATTTTGTGACTAGATATATTCGATCTTTATAGAGAATGAGCTCCTCAACTACCTTGTACCTGTTGTCTTGCAACTTGCCTTACATGATGTCATTAGCCAATGCATCTTCGACACACTCTACTAATATAAAAGTTTTCCAATCAGCAAAAATATCTGTCATAGAGCATAGATGAGGCCTTCGAGACAAGACATCAGCCATGATATTATTCTTTCCCTTCACATACTCAATATCAAAATCATAAGCTTGTAACTTGCTTACCCGTTTCTGCTGCCTATCATTCAGATCATTTTGATTTAGGAAGAACCTTAAACTGTTATGGTCTATCTTTACCATTAATTTCCCACAAACCAAGTATTGTCTAAACTTTGCTAATGCATGCATGATGGAAAGCATCTCTTTGTCATAAATAGAGTAATTTCTCTCAGATTCCTTAAGCTTATGACTTTCAAATGCCTTATTTTGAAGCATCATGTTCTGATTCAAATGTGAATGAGAAATTAGGAATGGCTAATACGGGACAGGAACTCATTACCTCTTTGACCTTGTCAAAAGTTCTTTGTGCCTCCCCACTCCATGAAAATGCTCCTTTCCTAGTTCAGTTTGTTAGTGGGGCAGCCAATCTTGAGAATCCTTTGACAAATCTCTTGTAATAGCTATAGAGTCCCACAAATCCTCTTAAATGTGATAAAGTCTTAGGTTGAGGTCAATCTACAATTTCCTTAAATCTTCTCCTCATCTTCGTTGATGCCTTGGCACTACTCTTATCCCAAATACAAAATCTCCATCATTCCAAACTCACATTTGGATGCCTTGGCGAATAGTGATTGTTGCTCAAGTATTCCCAATACCTTGTCTATATGTTTTAAATGATCCTCACGAGTTTTACTATAAATCAATATATCATCAGAGAAAACCAAGAGGAATTTCGTTAATTGTCTTCTTGCATTGGGTCTGCATGTTAAGAGACAAAATAGGAACCCACCTAGTATGATGGCATCTCTTCTTTGACAACTTCTATAATTCTAGACTCAAGAAAGTTAAAAAATGAACTATTGTAAACCTATGTTTTGAAGACAATGTGTATGTTTAAATTTAAAAAAAAAAGATGTTAATTTTATTCCTAAAGTATCCTCTCGTTTGCGACAAAATGCTGATCTGAGTGACAAGAAATAGGATAAGATTTTTTTTATTTTGCTAACAAGATGGCAAGTAGCTCTCCTAAATTCCTTCTTCTAGATTCCTAGTTGTTGTGCAAGAATAACTATTTCGCATGGAAAACCAAACTCAAAACTCAACTTGAGTTTGGAGAAGTTTGGCATGTGGTTAGCGACACCACAATATGACTTGAGAATGATGTTGATGAGCAAAAGAAATTTGATCAAGTTGACAAAAAGGCCAAATTGATCATAATGTTTGGCGTGTTTTATGAAGTTCAACCCTTTACCTGAGACTTGTCCATAGAGAAAGATGCATGGTACAAACTCAGGATAGTGTATGAGACGAAAAATCAAAATTTGATCTTGAATTTGCAGAGTAAGCTACATAGCCTAAAGATGAAGAATGGAGAATAGTTGGAATCCTTTCTCAAAAAGATTGTTGAGTTGAGAGCTTCACTACAAGCATTGAGTGAAACGATTGAGGATGCTATCTTAGTGCTTATTGTTCTATGAGCACTGCCTTCCAAATGCAAAGTGTTTGTGACAACTTTGAATGTCATAGAACATGAGAAGCTAGTGAATCTACTTCAGAAAGAAGAGTCTTTAAGCCAGGAACATGGTGAGGAAGATCATGCAATGACCACACACCATAAAGGAAAGAAGCCAAAAAAAACAATTTGGTGGACCTCCAAAATCTAGTAATTCATCTTGATCTCAGAAGAAGTGTCTAACTTGTGAAAGGATTGGACATGATGTGAAAAATTGTTGGTACAACTCCTTAGCCAAAGGACCATCCAACAATAAACTGCATCAAAAGAAGCCATTTCAAGGTGCCAATACACAATGGGATCAAAAGAACAAACAAAAACATGGCAATATTGCTGAAGAAGAAGACTCTCAAGAAGAGGAGTATGTGTTTCCTGCCCACACTTTTGAAGATAGTTCACATTCAAATTCAATTTGGTATGTGGACTCAGGTGCTACAAAGAACAAATTTAATTTGATACCAAGTATAAGGCAGATGGCAGTATAGATAAGTATAAGGCTAGACTTGTAGCCAAGGGTTACGACCAAAAAAAGGGATTAATTATGAAGAAATATTTGCTCCCACAACAAAGATCAAAACCATCAGAATGATATTTGCTTTAGTTGCACAATTTGGATGGAAGCTGTATCAAATTGATGTAAAGAGCACCTTTCTCAATGGAGACCTTAAGGAGGAGGTATATATGACCCAACCAGAGGGATATATTACACCTAGAAAAGAAAAAGGTATGCAAACTTGTTAAGTCTCTTTGTGATTTCAAATAGGCTCCTAGAGCTTGGTATATCAAAATTGATGAACATTTACTATAATATGAATTTAGTAGACATCCATATGATCCAAATCTCTACCTCAAGAAACAAAGGGGGGGTGGGCATTGTAATTATTAATGTATATCTTGATGACCTAGTTATCACAGGCAACTCAAAAACAATGGTTGAGACAACCAAGGATGATCTCAAAAAGGCATTTGATATGATAGATCTCAGGCTACTACACTATTGTCTCAGCTTAGAGGTATGGCAACCTAATCACCATATCTTTACATCTCGAAGAAAATATGCCAAGACATTGCTCAAGAAGTTTGGAATGATGGATTCCAAACCCATGTATACACCCGTGGAATTAGAATTGCAGTTATTTGTTTCTGATCTATCTCCTTAGGTAAATGCAACTCTCTATTGATAGATTCATGCAAGAACAAAATATGTGTCATTGAAAAGCAACAAAAGGAGTGCTGAGGTATATCCATGGTACAATTCATCATGGCTTGGAATATAAAAAGAATGATCAATTCTTCTTGACAAGGTACACAGATGCAAATTATGCAGGATTCTGTTGATGATAGAAAATTCACATCTTAATTTGTTTTCTTTTTAGGTTCATGTCCTATTTCTTGGGAAAGGATGAAGCAAGCAACAATTGCTCGTTTGTCAACAAAAGCACAATATTGTGTGGCAAGCACAATAGTTTGTGAAGCAATTCGACTATGTTGTCTATTAGAAGGATTGGGAGTACCTCAAAGTCAACTAACAATCCTCTATTGTGACAATCAAAGTGTTCTGAGGCTTGTTCATAATCCAATGTGTCATGAATGCACCAAGCACATTGAGGTTGATTGCCACTTCATACTAGAACATGTTCAACAAAACAATATTCAATTCCAATTCTTCTCTACTCAAGAACAATGTGCTGACATCTTCACCAAGCCTCTTGGATGTGTAAAGTTTGAAACAATGATGTAATAAGGGGGGAATGTTGGAATATTCCATCATTTGTATCCCATCTGTTTTGATTTGTTATTTTATTTGTTAATAGTTTGTTTTCAGTTTGTGGTATAGTTTAGTTTTTCCGTGAGTTTGTTCAATAGAATTTGTTATGATGTTAGGGTATTTATACACATCATCTAATACAATCGATGAGCGGCATTCATTGAGAGTATGTTATTCTTAAAACTCTGGTAGGAAACAAAGAGGCATGAGACTTTAGAAGATTTTGCAATTTAGGGCATGCGAGAATTAGTCCCAACAACGCCTGTTTGAAGGATAACTTTTTTTTTTTTGCATTCATTTATGCTGTGATATGTATATGATCCACAAGATCTTATGTGCAGAATGCTTCAAAGCTTGATTGAATTAAATTGCATGCCGATTCCTACATTTGCTGTTGAATCCAGTATTTGCCATTTCTTTATGAGCTGCTAATTTTCTTTCTCTTTTTACACATTCTTGTTGTCTAAATGAGATGAACACGGCTCATCCCTTTGCCCCTCAATAGACCCCAGAGGAGAGTTTTGTGATATATACTTAATTACTTCTTTGATTCTGAAATGCTAAGGCAAATTTTTGTTGTTGTCCTTAATGACCAAAATGATTTCTGTAGCTTTATGGTATTGTTTCTCTTCCTTGTGTAGGAATTGTTACAGTTTTTATACCATTGTGATGCTTGAAATGTGTAGCTAATGATTTATTGCAGAAATTAAGAATAATCGACAACGAATCAACAAATGCTTGATATTGTGCCAATTAAATTTGTAGACTTTTAGAGAGTTGAGCTTCAAATTTTCCAAAAGCTTTTTCCTTATTTAAATATATATGAGTGTTTCTGTATTTTAAATTTTATTAGGCTTTTCATTTACTTTTTTTAATCTTTGACTGTGTCAAGTTTATATTTGCAATGGACGCAAGTCTCTTGATTTTGGGGATGAAATTTTCTGAAATATGATGTGGGAGGTTTCCACAGAATTCATTTTTATCGTGTTGTGTCCCATAGAAAAGGAGATGAGGTCCCCTGTGGTCCCTTTTTTCAGGGATGTGATTTTAGTTCCATATGAGGTCCCTAGTGACACTACTTAATTCTTGATAATCAGTTCTTGGTGTTTAAAGATCTTGTGAGCATTTTATATTCTTGCAATAGCAGCACTATGTGCATGGGATGTGTCACTAGGAGAGATATGAAAGGGCATATTTCTATAATCTATGATGATACTTTGTTCAATGTTTTTGGAATTCTTCAGCCTGTTGATTGCTATTCCAAGTATATGCTTGTGTGATGGCCTAGTTGATCTAAAACTGCCATTGCATGCATATCTGTAAAGGTTAATGTGGGCAGTGGTAATGCATTCATCTTGATGTTATGCATATCCTAGTTAAGTTAAATTGTGTGCATGTGGATCATATACATGGTCTAACTGCGCTAAGTGCATTGTCATCTAGACCTGGAATGTGGTGCATATTAACTTGAAGTTTACATCACTTCATTCTGAATTTCATATTGTTCTTGTTGAAGGTACAATGACAGATGGAAAATTTCTGTTGTAAAGATGGCTTTCTCATGCCATATTCTAACCTTATGATTTGTCTACACACATTTTGCCAATTTGATATTAATTTATTTTTGGATAGCTCCAATCCCTTTCTTAAATTAAAGAATGCATGTCAGTGCAATCAACAGAAGCATGCATTATTTTAATTTTTAAGGAAGCAATATTTTATCAGTTGTAAATTTGTAATATATTAATTTAAAGGTAAAGCTACTTTTAGTTATTACCAGTCACTTCACCTTTATCACTTGGAATATGGTAAGGATGTAAGATCATGGAGAGACATCTTTTAAGAAAAAGTTGATTTCATTGAATTAGAGATTAGTGAGAAAAAATTATCTTAGTATTCAATGTTTTCTCACCTTATTCATTGCTGGGATTGCTTGTTAATTAACATTTTTCTACCAGAATGGTCTTGAAATTCATTTTTATGATGATTTTCAGGTTTATCGGATATGTCAGTTGGAGAGACTTTAAGAAGCAATAAGATTAAAACAAAGCATATGGAGACACTAATTGAATTGCATAATATGACTGGAGCTTTTGCAAAAAATATCCATCACTTGTTTGCTGCTGCTGATGTGGCAGTTCTGGCAAATACTTTAAAGGCCGTTTATTCTCCATACGAAAATTATAAACAGAGGTATGATCCGATATGCTGAAAATTGAGAAAACAAGATGCTTTGTTCAAAAGTTTTTCCCTATTTATAGATAGTAATGTTCTGGTATTATGATTGTTTAATTAGATATGAAATCACAATCCATTGGCCAATCAGATATGAAATAACAATCCATTTGCATCATGGAAAAATCAAAATTTTCTTTTGAAATTCCTTACATGCAACCATGAACCATGGGGCAAGTTCAATCAACCTTTTGGACATTTCATGGCAATTCTTCAATATGTAGTTCAGTGATGTTAAACAAATAGGTTGTTATGCTCACATGTATTTCTCAATGTTTATGACTAATTTGAGATTGTGTCAATTGTAATTGTCACGGTTGGAAAAATGATAGTAGTATAGTAGTCATGCAGAAATGAAAAATCTTTACCAATCATGGTAGTTGTTGAAGAAAAATAATAAGAACAACTGACAGCTCTAAATATTATTGATGCAAGAACTCAGCTGAAGCTTGAGGAGATTATGTATAAAGGAAAATTTAAAATGCTATTAGTCGCAAGTGAATGAAGGAGGAAAAAACCTCATGGACCTCTGGTAAAACTATCTGCAGATAAATCAGTGTTTGGTTGCTACCATCAATCATGCAAACCCTAGTAGCTAACAAGCCCTTATTGATGAGAATAGTCCTATGACTATTTTGTAGTTGTTCAATGACTTAAGCTTGAAGCATTACTACAACCAAGGGCTAAAGCTCCTTTTATGATGGTAAATGGTGAAGGCTGGTGATTACTTATGGATTTAATTGCACAATCACGATGTAGCAGGGCATGTCCTAACCCTTTTAACCATGGCCATTTTCCATAATATTATTCAGTTATAGAATGACAATTGATCCTTTTGTTTTGACTCATTTGTGAGGATTAATATTGTTGGCGTTTCAATTCACACCTTTCGAATGCAGATTAGAAATGGACAGCTATGACAGTTAAAGTGCTCTTCAAATTAGGAGGGGAAGCTCCCTCTTTGCTGACGATGCTTAAAAGAATACTAAACTATTGCCAATCTTTTAATTCTTAGCTAAGAGCATAAGGTTATAAAACTTTTTGTGTCGTAGCTGAGGTTTTCTCTTTTCCAAAACTTCAAACTACAACTAGGCCTAAACTATAGACGCTTCTGACAACTCAAGTAAACTCAGAGCTCGAGAGTCAAAAGTGAACGAGGAATGATTTGATTAACATAGAAACTTAAATAAACTCACTTCCAGATCACACCTGAAGACTCATTGTACTTATAAGATGCAAGCTGAAATAAAGATTATATAAGCAAAACACATAAGACAAGAAACTAAAAGAGATCGAGCAAGTAAATCAGAGCAAAGAAGGCATAAGTTTTCACTTTTCTCAATTCCTAACAGCAATTACACTTCTAGGACAGCAGATTGTAGCAAAGACAAGCTTATAATATGCGATCAAACACCAGATTACACTTGACACAAGTTGAACGGTAACTGAACAACAATTTGCAGCAAAGACGTGCCTTTACAAATTAGTTTCTATAATAACAGTCAGAAAATAATGGGCAAGGCTGCTCTTATTTATACAATTAAGGAGTAGGTAACCCTAAAATCTCCTTGCCTTTAAGACTAGACTTGCCAACTCACAAGATTTATTTCTAAAACTAACACAAGACAACTAACTAAAACCTACTAAAATCAACTGATTTAAAAGCAGGGAAAGTTCCAAGTATACTTTTGATTTTTCCGTTTTATAAAGAATAGATAAGCATGAAACAAGAATAGCAAGTTAAACTCAGAAAAGGCATCGAGTTAACTGCTACTTTTAGTTCTATTCTTGGAAATCTTCGCTGCCCCAAAAAGGTGACTCACTCATTGATAATTTGGGAAACTATATCCGCCAAAAAGCTGGTAACTGCCTCCTTGTCAGGAGTACTGATACTTTCCAAAACAATATTCCGCTTTTCCAGCATTTCCTCACCATCTACAATCAACTTCAGAAATTCCTTCACCTCTTCCATTGCTTTATCAAATTTCGCTGACATCGCAGCAACATGATTCATTTTGCCAGCAATAGGATCACTACTAACACTGCCACATACGAGATTCTGAAACTCTGTTTGCACTTCATCGAGATCAAAGAAACTGCCATCATCATGACAATATTGACAAGGGATCTATGAAACAAATGTGCTTATGAACTTGAGGATATTAGCAACCTTCTGTCTATATTCAGTCAATTCTACAGATATTCTCTCATAGGTTTTTACTTTGAAGAGGTGTTGTTCTCTCCAAGCAAAATTCTTCTTCTTATGCTCTTCTGTAATTACTGAATCATAAGCCGTGCTTAAGTCGGAAATGATGATCTCATGCATTGGTTTCACTTCTGCCATACACTGCTCAAACCCCTATATCCCTTGGCAAAGATCATGGGCGTTATACCTCAATTGGTATATCTTTGCAAGTATAAATCTGCCCTTGATGATGAATTCATCTATCCAATCTCGCATATGTTTCCCGTATATGACCAACTGACTCAGCTGATGCTGATATGCTGGTGACTCTAGAATCTGTGGAAGCAACAAAGTGGCCTGTGAAGTGCCATGAAGGAGATTGGAAACATATTGCCGCAATTGCCGAATCTTAGCCTTGAGGGTTGCCTTATCTTCTCCATCCTTGAGCACTCGTTCCTTTAGATTATTTGCTGCAACCTCGAAGAGATTCACATCAGTATGTCGGGTGCTTCTACCGAGATTGGCCTTGACAACTTTGAAGTCATCAATCTCAACTTCATCAATGTTCTTGTCCTTTGGAGGTGTAGCAATCTCAAGGATAATCTCGCCATCAGAACTCTTCTTCATGTGAACTTGCTTCTTAAGTTTCTTTACTGGTGTGTCTTGGTAGAAGCTATCAAGTTTTGCAAAGTTCAATTGATAAGAAGGCTTCCTCCTCTTCCTGCCTAGGATGTTCTCAAGCCAAGACGAGGAGTCTTTGCTAACTTCTCTGGGAGGCTCGGTTCCAGTTCCATCGACCCCTGATGAATCAATAGGTGTTGAGACTTTGCAAACTGGTGAATCAACTTTTGAATCTATATGAAGGGAGAAAGCTTCGGTGATGGCGGAGAAACAGGATATGAAGGCACTGCTTCAACTTGTGGTGCTGATTCTATTGGAACTTCTGATGCAACTGTTGACTGTTCCTGTTGAATCCAAACGGGAAACTCCACCTTTTTCTTTGAACTCTTCGACATTCTGCTAATCTTTGTACCTTCTGGAGGAATGCTCATAGCTTTCACTCTTGGTTTTGGTTTAGAAGAAGAAGGTAGAGATGACTGGACTACTAGCGGTTTTGCAACTGGAATAGCTACCTTCCGCGTCCTTCTACTGTTCTTGACAATTTGTCTTGTTCTTTCCTCAATTGAGGTGTTCCCTTTGGTGGACCAATTAATTTGTGGAAGTGGCCGTTGATCGACTTGATCTCTGGCATACATGGGAAGTAGGACTTCCCCATCATCATTTGACAGACCTTCCACATCTTCCGATAGGAAATTAGCCATCTATTGAAGGGTAAATTTGTTGTAATTGCGCACTTCGAACTCATCCGCACAATTAGCCCAAAAATCTTCAACTATAGGCACATGTGTGTGATTCTGACCAACATGCAATGCAAAGACACCATGAGGATCATACAAACGTCTCTCATTGAAAAACTTGAGGCCAAACTTTGACATTTCATTACCCATCAATTTGGCATAAACTGTTGATCTACATCTATAGATGCTCATCTCAACTGGGAAACTAAATGCAGTCTTGCGCTTGTTATGCAAAAATGTGTGAACTTTGTATACTTGCCTTAAAAATTCTATGAACACTACCTCATCCATTGGATATCTTGGTAGCATGACTTGGTCATCTGAGAAGCCATACACCTTGATGTAGGAGAACGTGGGAAATTGGATAAACCAATCAACCCACTCCGCCATTGCCAATCTGGCATTCGTTGAAATTTGTACATTCAACTCATTATCTAAATCTCGCACAACATGCATCAAGAATACATTATTCACCCGCCTGTAATGCCGCTCAGATTATGAAAACTCCACCTGCAGGTAATGATCATACACATGTTGAATACCCAAAGTTCCAATGATATTTAAACCTCTAAACTTGCCTTGCAAGGCCATTAGATATACGAGGTAAGATATCCTGTGGAACTCATGGACCTTGTAGAACTTTGTTATCTGATGGTGGAGACTATCATTGATCAAAGCTGGCCAGTCATAGTGTTCTGTTTTGTCAATAATTTGGGAAATGATGTAAAACATCCAAGGCTGGAATTTATTTGCTTCTGCTTGACCTGTGACTCGGTTGAGCAAAGTGATCATAACTGCAAATTCCTCCTTGAACTCACCATGCCCAACATTTTTCGGCAAAGTATTCTGCTTCTCTTTCAGCCAATTTTGCACAACTCTTTTCCGATATTTCTCCTTTTGCTCATACCACACCTTTTCACATTCTCCAATCGAAATGACGAAGTTTTCTGTCCATGGTGGTATTGAGAAACATTTCTCAACACTGTTCGGCCTGAGGTTGCAAATAGTACACCCATCTGCTGATTGGATTTCTCGTGAAGCTGGATTGTAATGCTTAACACAAGCAATTACGAATTCAAGGCTCTGCACTGAGATGGGATTGAAGCTGCTGCAAGCAACCCAGAATGACCGAGATTCCTAACTGCAATGTTTCTTGTGTCTTCCAAAGCAAGCAAATCAAGCACTGGAATCACATGATGCAAGTTGGTTTTGAATGTTCTCAGGGAATCGTGGAGAAACACTGATTTAGTCCTTATTTCTATTGGAGAATATTGTATGTTTAAAAACTTGAATTTTGACTGTGAACACGCCTATGTTCAAAAAAGTTGTGCAAACTGCTGAAAATAGGTTGCTGATTTTTCTTCAAAAAGCGGGTTCTCGGAAAAAAGTTGAGGTCTTGGTTTTGTAAACAATCACGTTCTGAAGAGACCTAGTTCATCAGATTTTGAAAAAGCTGAGGGCTTCCGAAAAAGCGGATTTTTGGAAATATAAAATTTCCCAATCTTCAAGAGGAGTAAAAAGTAGATGGACCCAGATCGACGAAAATTGAAAAAACTGACCACCTGTTTTTGAAATGCAATGCCCTAGAAGATTGGACCATGAAAAAGCGTGCCTATGTGCTTCCCAATCTTGAATCCACGAAGAACACTGAAAAAGCACTCTGTTTGAGACTCCAAATCTTGATGAAAAGAAAATTCTATCTTTCTTCCTCTGAATGCCAACCTGCAAAATATGAAGGAATGCCAGAAACCTTCTTAAATAGAGTTTGAAGACAAAAAAGCGCTTTCTTCACAAAGCCCTAAAATTTTGAAGTCTATCCATGAAGATAGAAACTTTGTATGCAAAAATTTGAGTCCATTTGCACGTGCAACGGTGAATTCCTCCTTTGTAGTTGTAAAAAGCACACGTGTGAAGACATGTTTTTGAACAACGAACGACAAAAGCCGAAAAATGACTAAGGCACCAAATGCTAGGCGCCTTGATTGGACAGGGGCGCCTAGACATCCCAGAGTTAGCCATTTTCTTCGTTTTCTAAGTTTTGCTTGCTTCTGCTTTCAGTGAGGCTGCCTTCGACTTCGACAAGTAGACAATTTGGAATTACAACTGCAAATTGTCGTGATTGGGTGTAAAAGGAAATGTGGTCAAAATTTTTGAAGGCATCAAAACCGCCCCTAGGCTGATAGGGGCACCTAGCATCCAATACAGCCATAAATTTCAATGATTTTCAAAAATTTTCTTTTTTGTTCACGTGTTTTGCGGAAGCTAGTGCCCAATTTACCGCTTTTTCTGCCGGTCCGGTGAATAGAGTGAAAGGTGGATGTCGGCAAACTTGATCATAGCTGAGATGAATTATACACTATACCAACCCAAACCTTGCATTTGACCAATTTTAGAAGTCGAAACCAAGGTGAGGAGGAGTTTGATGAATTTTCGAGCGAGCAAACTAAGAGTATCAAAAGCTAGGTGCCTCTCCATTTAGTTTTAGGATCAGAAATTAAATAAGCAAATTAAAACAATTTCACAATTTGACATAGCATATACCCTGGGAAAACCCTCCAACTTGAGGGAGAAAAACCCAACAACAATATATCACTTATATATTGAATAATAATCAGCAATTCTCTTTACAATGAGGCCGATCACAAGGCCAAATATCAGCACCAAACTTGATGCAACCTCCTGATAATAATATTGCTCTTCCTTGATGATAAATTCGGCCTTCTAGAAGAATTACTTCGATCTCTATAATGATGCACTCCAATCTCGAACTTGGATGTAGGTAAATTCACACTTTCTTGAATGATTGTAAGATGATCATGAATGAGAAACTCGAGCCTCCTTATATACAAATCGAAAGGGAGATCTTCAAACCATCGCGCCTCTTCTAGATGCAATGTCGGCCTTCAAAATGAAGAGATGTAACTCATGAAGGGTGGCCAACAATATGAAGTCGGCCTCATACAATTTTGATTAACAATAAATAAATATTATTTATTCCCAAGTGAAGTGCCTCTTCACTAGTGACGTCTCCAATAAATTAAATAGCCGTTAGGCTATATTTTATTTATTGCTTTGATACAAGGCGTGGCTGGAAGTAAGAGGCCCGATGCTGTAAACATCAACACTCCCTCTCAGCTAGGGAGGAATACTTCCAGCTATCCAATGTCATGGAGTCTCTCAACATGACACCCACAATGGCTACACCCATATGTGGAAAGAGCTCATCATGGAGTCACTCAACGTGATATTGTCCATCATGGCTACTCCCATGTATGGAAAGAACATGTGCACAAGTGCCCATCACGGAGTCACTCAACGTGATATCGTCATCTCATCATGACGTCCACCATGGCTACTCCCAAAGGGTGGATAAACACAAGTACCAAATAAATCATCACGGGTCTCAACGTGATGTTGTCATGGAGTCACTCAACATGACATCCACCATGGCGTACTCTCCCGAGGAGGGTGAAACGGGCTTTCACCTGTTTCTTTCCTGAGAGAAAGATGCACTAACAAGGGCTTTCACCTCAAAATTTCTCCACGAGGAGAAAGATGCATTAAAATCACGAAGATCAACGATCTTTGAGTCTCTCTCGGCTGAACTTCATTCTCCACAACTCCAAGCTTATCTCGAAAGTGTACAAACTTTACTCTGGAGAGAGGCTTGGTGAGAATATCAGCTGTCTGCTCATCAGTGCTAATGTATCTCAATTGGATAGCTTTCCTCAATACCATATCTCTGGTGTAGTGATATTTGATCTCAACATGTTTTGTTATGTCATGAAACACTGGATTGACAGAAAGCTTCACAATTCACATAGCTTTTATTATCACAAAGAATGACAATCGACTCCAATGATTGTCCAAACAATCCTGCAAGGAGCTTACGAGCTATCTGCTTCTCGAGTTGCCACTAGCTACAATATACTTGGCCTCTACAGTGCTTAGTGCCATTGAAGATTGTTTCCTGCTACACCAAGAAATCATCACAGACCCCAAGCTAAAGCAACAACTAGAGGTGCTCTTCTGATCATATACACTCCTTTCCCAATTAGAATCAAAATATCCTTGCAACTTTAGGTCTACACTGGAAGAATATCTCAAGCCATATCCAATTGTGCCACACAAGTATCTCAAGATATACGCTGCAATGAATGTATTTGCATGGTTCACATGGAAAGCCAGTAGTGCACTCACTGCATAGCAAATATCTGGTCTAGTATTAACTAGATACATCAACGATCCAATCAACTGCTTGTACATAGTAGGATCCACTAGATCTGAACTAGCTGCAGACTCTTTTAACTTCTTCAAATTGGTTTCCATCGGTGTAGACATGGATTTGCAATCCATCATGCTAAATCTCTTCAAGATGTCTATAGTATACTTCCCTTGACTCAGAATGATCTCATTAGGCCTTTGCCATACTTCTAAACCAAGGAAGTAATGCATGTATCTAAGATCTTTCATCTCAAATTCGGAAGCTAACTCCTTGCATTTGATAATGAGATGTTCTTCTCCTGTAAGAAATAGATCATCAACATAAAGAACCAAGATCAATGCCTCACCATCAATTACCTTGAAGTATAGGTTTGAATCAACATCATTCTTGGAGAAGCCCAAGCTCATCAGTGTGATCAATCCTCTCTCTGAAACACGAGGCACCTTAAGTCCCTTCACAAAGCCTTCTTCAATCTACAAACATGAGACTCCTTCCCACTTGAATCAAAATATCGGGTTGCTCAGTATACCTCTTCTTCAATTACACCATTAGGAATGCTGTCTTCGTCCATACGATGTAACTTCCATCCTTTAGGCGCTGCAATAGCAATGATAGTCCTGATGGATGTATAATGAGCAATTGGAGCAAATGTTTTTTCATAATCTATTCCCTCTTTCTGAGAGAACCCTCTAGCCACAAATCTAGCCTTGTACTTCTCAATGCTTCCATCACCCGCATGCTTGATCTTGAAAAGCCACTTAGAAGATACAACAAATTTCTCTTCAGGTCTAGGTACAATATCCCAAACATCGTTCTTGAGGATAGATTGATATTCTTCAGCCATAGCATCTCTCCATACTTGCTGACTTGAAGCTTCCTCAACATTGGAAGGCTCAAATTCAATAATATGACTCATTAATGCAACATAGCTAGGAAACTTCTGTGGTCTTTTGCTTTCTCGGAATGTTCCTCTAGGGGCTGCAAACTTTTCTGCCTCTTGCATTGTTTGCCTAGCCCATAGAGGTCTCTTTCGACCTATAACAATATCTCTTGGCCCATCAGTTGGTTCCAAAGGCTCAACTAGATCACCATCTTCTTACAGTTCGAGTAGACTCCTTTGAATCTCGGGAGTAGTCCCAACTTCCATGTCTTGAGGAGTTTCACGGTCTTCCATTATGGAAGCTCCATGTAAGAGCCTTTAGATCTCTTGAATGCAACATCTTCAAATGTAACATCCTGCAGTCTCATTTTGGCCTAGAATAGCAAATCACAGCATGCTTGAAGAGACTCACTATAATACAAATATTTCCCTTTCTTGCGGATAATTCTAACAGTCCTTTTATCTTTAGGCACATGAATATACATAGGACAACCAAAGATTCTCAAGTGACTAACTTCAGGCTTCACACCTGTGAAAGCTTCTTCAGGAGTCATGTTCTCCAAAATATGATGAGGACTCTGATTTTGAACATACACTGTCGTTATAGATGCTTCTACCCAAAGGAAGGTTTGCAAGTCTTGATCATGGATCATAGCTTTAGCTGCCTCAACAATGGACCTATTCTTCCTTTCTGCAACACCGTTTTGCTATGGATTGTAAGGGACACAAAACTCCCTCTTAATCCCTGCCTCAATACAAAAGTTACAGAAGCCTCCAAAGATGTATTCTCCTCCATTATCAGATACTTTGATCCTCTTCTGGGATAAATTCTCTACTTGAGCCTTAAACTCTTTGAATTTCTCAAGCACTTCTTCAAATTGCTTAGTCTTTAAGAAATAAATCCAAGTCTTTCTAGAGTAGTCATCAATGAAAATTACATAATACTAGAAACCACTCAAGGAAGCAACAAACATTAGACCACACAAATTAGAATGAACAAGATCTAGAATACATTTGGGTCTACTCTCACTACTATGAAAAGGACCTTTAGTATTCTTACCCAATGCGCATCCTCGGCAAGTACCTTCATGCTCCTGGCTGAGTTTTGGAAGGCCAGTGACCATCTTCTCCATGGATGGGAGTGCTTGAAATGAAGGTGAGCAAGTCTCCTATGCCAAAGCTCACATGAACTGGTGGACTCATGCAACAATGCCTATTGGACGAGTGGAAAGTCTATAGAGACTCTCTTGCCAAACACCAATCACTCGGGCTGTCTTGATGCTAGAGTTCTTCGGCCATGCAAGAACTTTTCCTTCAGAAAATGCAACTTGATATCCCTTGTCCTCCAAAGCTGAAATTGAGACAAGGTTCCTCTTGATGCCTGGTACAAATAACACATCGCTCAACTGAAGAGAGATGTCGGAATCTAAGTGAAGAGAGGAGGCTCCAACACCTTTCACAGAATAGCATGCATCATCTCCAATTATGACTTGAATGCTTGTATCTCTCTCCACCAAATCTGAAAGATGTTCTCTAAATCCAATAATATGACGAGAGGCGCCACTATCAATCAACCATGTGTTGCTATCTGTTGGAACATTGCTTGATAGGGCAGAAATAAATAGAAATCCACTTGAATTGTCTCTTGAATCCTTCTGAGGAGAGACCTCACCCACATCTACTATGGAAACATGTTGTTTTGGTCTAGTTGGACAATCTTTCGCATAGTGACCAAACTTGTCACATCTGAAGCACTGTATATGGGAGAGATCCTTCTTCTTCTTAGATTCAGGAGCACCATCCGATCTTCTATCTCTGTTCCTCTTGAAATTTCCTTTCTTCCCTTCTCTTCCTTTCCTCTTTGATGATTGAGTAGCAAGTACATGAATATCTTCATTGTTAGAACTTCGCCCATTGCCTTTCGCTGCCAATCTCGATTCCTCTTGAATGCAATCTGCCCTAAGACGATCAAACTTTGGTAGCTTTGATCTTCCACTAATGCCTTGGATAAATGGCTCCCAAGATTGAGGAAGACCATTGAGTGCCAACATGACTAAGTCCTTATCATCAACCATATGACCAATGGCACGAAGCTGATCTCTTAACTCGGTGATCTTCATGAAGAAGGAGATGGCAGAATCTGCTTTCGCCATCTTGATATGATGAAGCTGTTGCCTCAATGCAAGAGCTTTGCTTGTATTATTGAACTCATACAACCCCTCCAAGGTCTTGAACATCTCTCTTGCTGTCTTCAACTTGGAGATAATAGGCACAAGATGATCCTTCACAGAATCAATCAAAATCTTCTTGGCCTTTGTGCCATTCTTCTTCCATTGTGACTTCTCATTCTCATCGGAAGGCTCGGAAACTTCGCTCTCCACGAACTCAACAATCTCATTTTCTTCCAATGCAATCAAAATTCTAAACTTCCAAGATGTGAAGTTAGAAGCACCTTCAAGTCTATCTTCAACTTTGAGCCCGTTCACCATTTTCGAAGATAAGATAGACACACGAAGATGAGAACAAGAGAGGAAGAGTATGCTGCTTATAGAAATCTGATCACGATCTTGCTTAAACCCGCTTTGATACCATGTTAGTTTTAGGATCAGAAATTAAATAAGCAGAATTAAAACAATTTCACACAATTTGACACAGCATATACCTTGGGAAAACAACTTGAGGGAGGAAAACCCAGCAACAATATATCACTTATATATTGAATAATAATCAACAATTCTCTTTACAATGAGGCTGATCACAAGGCCAAATATCAGTACCAAACTTGATGCAACCTCTTGATAATAATATCGCTCTTTCTTGATGATAAATTCGGCCTTCTAGAAGAATTACTTCGATCTCTATAATGATGCACTCCAATCTCGAACTTGGCTGTAGGTAAATTCACACTTTCTTGAATGATTGTAAGATGATGATGAATGAGAAACTTGAGCCTCCTTATATACAAATTGAAAGGGAGATCTTCAAACCATTGCGCCTCTTCTAGATGCAATGTCAGCCTTCAAAATGAAGAGATGTAACTCATGAAGGGTGGCGAACAATATGAAGTTGGCCTCATACAATTTCGATTAACAATAAATAAATATTATTTATTCCCAATTGAAGCGCCTCTTCACTAGTGATGTCTCCAATAAATTAAATAGCCGTTATTATATTTTATTTATTGCTTTGATACAAGGTCGTGGCTGGAAGTAAGAGGCTGGCCTTTACAAACATCAACATCTCCTTGATAGGGTTGGAGACATAATAACCCGACAAAAATAACCCTGGACAAAATAACCAGACCACAATAACCCAAGGACAAAATAACCCAGGGTCATAATAACCCAAGCCAAAATAACCCATGGTCAGAATAACCCATGGACATAATATCCCTGTAAGAATATAGGGAAAGGAAAATAAAATTTATAAATTACATGTATGTTATTACATCCATGGTTATTTTGACAGATTACATCCATGAGTTATTATAACTCTGGGTTATTTTGTCCTTAAATTCTATATTGAGGTGTATAATCGAGTTATTGTCAAGATGTCAGGATACCTCCTTGATAGGGGTGCCTAGGCTTCCATGCCTTAGAAATTTCTTAATGATTTTCATCTTTCTTTCATTTTCTTCATTTTTTCACAAAAATGCCACCGTTCGATCTGCATTTTTTGCTGTCTAACAGGTCCTTGGCATTGGATGATGAATCAATTGAGGAGCTTGAACATAACTGAGATGACCTGCTTTTCCCAGCCCTGGAAATTGCTTTTGACTGTTTCTCTGCATGATTGAATTGGGTTGATGGGGAAAATTGCACATTTTCCAAAAAGAGTGCAAAATTGACTAAGGCATGAGACCCTAGGCGCCCTTCCTAGACAAGGGCGCCTAGGCATGCCAGAGTTAGAATTTTTTCATAAATTTCACTATTTTTGGATTCGCCTTTGTTTTGTGTGAACTCCACTTTTCTCGATCGTCGACAGTTTGATGTTGTCTGCACAACATTTGAGACTTTGAATCTGATACTTGGTAGCAGATAATCCTCCAATGATGACCTTGGAGCTCATGCTTCACCTTTTGGAAAAGCAAAATTAACCCACCAAAGAAATCCTGACCTTTTGACGATTCTGACCGGACCAGCCTGATTGGGAAGTATTTTCAACCAATCAGAATCAGTTAGAGCCCTCCAAACAAAGATTCTAGTTTTAGAAAATTTCTATTTTTAGAAAGTTTTGCTAGCATCCATTTGACAACAAACCCAAAAAACCTTGAATCAAGTCTATTTTTAGAAACTTTCTAAAATTTTTACTTTTGACGAATTTTTTTTACAAGACTTTGACCACTCTACAAAATGCCTTAATGAAGCAATTTTTTTGATTGGGCACAACAAATAATCAGCCTCTCACCCTCTTAAATCAAGAAAGCAAGGTATTTGATCATCAAAAGCCAAGCAAGCACTTACAAGATGTCAAGCACTCTATACCTTTCTAATTGATATCAGAAATTATAAAAAAAAATTGTCTTTTTCTTGTCATCTGTCACAGCTATTAGTACTCAACATTCTAAAATCTGCTTTCAGTTATTTTGAGTCTTGACATTTCTCCAATTCGCCCATTCCTCCCCTTCCCCTCCTCAATCTCCAAGTTTGGCACAAGCTGGGAGGATGCAGCAAAACGTTAACAAGCCTGGCTTTACTCATGGTAATCACATCTGCTTAAAAATCTGCAAACCTTTATCAACTAGCCCATTTTGTGCATGTCTGACAAAGATTGCAGTCCTGTAAATCAAGAACGCCAACTTCTGTAATCATCACATTCCAAGAGACCACTTTTCAAACAATTTGCATTCCTTTTGTGCATATCCGTATTTTGCATGTCTTATCAGGAAAGTCACAGCTATATCACCTGACAAAATCTGCATTTGCTTTATTATTTGAACATTGAAGGATCTCCATAACCTGTTTCAAAGCTTCCAATTTGGTAAACTGGGAGGAAGCTAACAAAGGTGTCCGAGTCCGGCTTTACATCTGGCAACTTTATTTGCTACAAAATATTCAAGGCCTCTTTGTACCTGCCAACTAAATTGGCTACAAAATGTCCAAGGATTTAGTGGCGTGTGCAGTCAATATGCATATCTAGCAACCATAGTTTACAGACTCGGACTCAGAGAGTACTTGGCAAGCCCAAAATTTTTGATTCGACAACTTAAAAGGTACTAAAATTTCTTATAAAAACGATTTTTTTCTGCAAAATTCAATTATTAAATGTGTCAAATGAGTCTAAAAACCATGAGGAAGTGTTTTCTATTAAATTTGATTGTTGAATACATATGGATTACAAAATGGCATCATCACGGATAGTGGAATTGGATACAATAGCTAGCTACTAACTAATAACTATTATGAACGTATCATGATTGTATTTGAAAATCATCATCATAAATTTCATATCTAGGCAACTTAGACATTACAAGCTTTTACATTTTGCTCTTCCCCAACCTAGAGAAATATTGGGAGGTAGAGCGTAAGGTCCTCGCACTCGATTTTGGCTCCCTGCTTGCCGTAGAAGATTGTAGCAGTGGCTCCACCATGCTGGTAGGTGGCACTGGCTCCTCCTCCACCATATCGATGTCATCCAATCCAATCTCCCCCTGCTTCTGCTGCCGGCAAATCCTCCATAGCTTGCCTCTTGAAATCAGCAATCTCATCCTCTGTAAACAAGGAGGCCTCATCATTGATATTGTGCAATATGTATCGCTGTGTATATTGATAATGTGTAATATGTATCACTGTGTATTGGTCGACAGTCATCATGATCAGCGTATATTGATACATAGTGATACATCTTACACATTATCAATATACACAAACTTGTGTATATTGATAAAGTGTAGTATGTATCACCATGTATCAGTCAGCAGTCATCATGATCAACATAAACTTGTTTATATTGATAATGTGTAATAAAGTTCATACTGATATACAATATACAAAGTTCAAACCTCATAGTTCATAGCCATACATTGTACCGATATGCATACGTGAATGAACATACACAAAAATCGCGATTTGCAATGGTGCTGACTAGGAAATCACATGACAATGATCAAACCCACGTCAAAGCCAACTGAAATAGCATTCAATCGTTTCATGCAGAAGGAGACGATTTTTGTGGGTTAAAAGAACAAAAAACAGGTCAAACCTGTGCTTTTTTCTCCCGTGGTTTTCTTTTGCGAGTTTTTGGCAAGTTTTTGACCCAGCCAAGTCATGAGTAAACCTGTGAGTTACTTGCTGGGGTTTTTTCCCAGCGAGCACTCGTCGAGTATGCAAACCATGCTAGCAACTATTGCAGTCGATGAGACTATAAGTTGACGCAATTGTTAAGCTTTCTGAACAGTATGCATCTGATGATATGGAAGTACCAGATTGTGTATTTTTGTGAGTATAAGACTTTGTGGAGTTTCTAACTTCAATTTATTTGTTTAGTTTTGGGTTTAAAAACTTGAGTCTTTTCCATTCTTACATGTTGGTGCATTAGATTTTTGAAACAAAACTAGAATTACAAAACAAGATTGATTAGGCATGCTTGCACCATAGAGTTGCCAAAAGTTCCCTAGAATGAAATGCCATATTTTGTCTGGCCATGATAGTAGTTACTCCATGTTATGGTTTGGTTCTTACCCACTTTAGGTCGAATAACTCAATGATAATAATGGATATAATATTAGCATGGTCGGCATGCCTGCTTAATTACTGCAGGAAAAAAGTATTAGTCATTCATTTGGCATTGTCACACAAGCGACTTGCATCTCCCAGATTTTTATTATGATACTGCACACCTCTGATGGGATCTCATCTACAATACTGAAGACCATTTTATTGTTAGGTTCATTTCCTGTGGTTTTTTTGGGACCACATTTCCTTGCACACTACTCTACCCTTTTCAGCATAAATTTTAACCTAAATGAATTTTAATGAGTGAATTCCTTACACATTGGAGCCCCATAAATTGAATTCTAGTTGATAAATGTTGGGATAACTTAAATGAATTTCCATATACTAAAAAGAAACCAAAAAACTATGATATCTTTTTTCCATTTTGGATTGGAAGTAACAAAAGTCAAATTGTAGAATAAAACTATATAACTTATAGAAGTTAAGAAACATGAAAGTTGGATAAATCCATTGGAGAGAAATTTTAAACATGAGCAAGAAGTACTGGAAATAGAGCACAAATCACATCATGTTGGTCTCCCTCTAAGTCTCATTTACCACATATGGCTAACCCCTTAACATCACACTTGTAGGTGCAAAATGGCCAACATGAACTGCCAATAGTTGCTTGAGATTTGTGAACATGGAAAAAGTTCTATAACTTTCAATGCAAGAATACATCAAAGCCCTTGTTTTGGGCATTACCTCAATCTTAATCATTCAATCTAGAAATTAAAGTCTAATTGGTATGTAAGTAGATAACCTAAATGAACTTCCACATCAAAGGGAATACCTGTGATATGCAGAATATAAAAAACATATATCACAATTTCGAACAGGAACAAGAAGACCGACAACAACAGCACAACACACGTACATATGGCTAACCACCTAACATCTCATTCAAGATTCAAGATATCCAAGATTGTTAGTAACAGTTTTTCAGATGTGTGAATGTTTGGAAATTCTATCAAGATTGTTAGTAAGAGTCATGTTATTGATCACTGTTCTAGATTGAATACATGGTTTGAATGCTGTGGGAAAACAAGCATAACTGATATTTTGAACTGTGAGGTAAGTGTCTAGATAAAATCATGAATGGTCATCCTAGTCTTTGCTTCTCTTAGAATATCAAAATTCAAATTGAAATGGATGAACTCCCTTTTACAATATGGTACATTGTTGGAAGTTACTCCAGGCATTTTAGACATTCATATTGAAGGTGACTCATCAATCATTTTGCCAAAACCCAACAAGCTTATAAGACAAATTCTCAAGGGGAACCTTACATTTATCAATCCAATTTTGAGAATGGAGAACACTTTTCAGAAATTCAATTAAAAATACTAAATAGCTATTGAATATCCTGATATTGGAGACACACTATCTTTTCATGGCCCAAGATCTCCTACCAAAAGTTAGAACTTGGTAGATTTAGAGCTCTCCCCAGAGCTTTTTGTTACCCCCATGTTAAATAAGTTATTTAATGCTCGCTCTTTCCCCAATTGTGATAATTAGTCTTTCACTTCCCCTTCTCCCTTGTTCAACTTCATCCATTGAAACTATTTCCATGCCCTCCATATATGCTAACTATTTTGTTCTTTTTCTTTTTTGCCACACTTTTTAACTTTTATATTCTTAGTATTACCTTTTGTATTACAATGTTTCAAAACTTGTTTCCTTGAACTTATATATCATATGTAATATATGTCCCCACCCTTATTTGTTTAATTCTACATCATTCCTTTGTTTGCTTTTTTGGGAACTTGTAATGTCCCCTTCTTAGCTCGCATCAGTTTGTCTTGGATTAGCCTATTTTTTGACTCTCGTAGGCTAATGGAGTTGTTTACAGAGTCCTCAGTGGGTGTTGTCAGTTTCTCTGGTGGCACTTTGTGGTGTTTGCTTCTTCGGAGTCAGGTGATATTGTGGATTTGTCTTTAGGAGTTGTTTTGGACTTGTTTTATACACACTTACTATTTATGGTAAGTCACTTGGTGGATTGAGTCTACTATTACTATTTTGGGAAAGGCACTTGGTTGGGCAGTTGATGCAATGGTTGACCTCCTGGTTCAGACGGAATTGAGAAATGATGTTTAATTAAGAAGATATGTTATTTTAATTATTATTAAAAGTACATCATATGATTATTTGACTTTATATTATAAAAGGGGGTCATAATGATATTAAAAAGTCAATTATAAAGCACATTGTTTTTGGTGCCCAAGTGTGAGATATATTAAAGTGCAACAAAAGCACATCTTAAAATATATTTTTAGTGATTAAAAAGCTACTTGGGAATCGTGCCTTTTGGAGGATGATATAAAAGCAATGAAAAAGTCATTTTTTATTATTCTTGATACTCGTGCAACTTATGCGTTTGGCTTTGGGAGAAGAGAAACCTGGATTTCTGCAATTTAAGGCATTGGAGAGCGTTGCTGCTTCAGTGTTTCAGCCTCTTGAGGGTGTGCAATATCATCTGAAGGAAGCTCTTAATGGTGGCTGCAAATCAGTAGTCATAGCTGAGCTTATTTGTGAAGTTTGAAGGGGTTTGGAGAGAGTTTCTTATTGAAAATCAGAAGGATTTTAATTGCTGCTGGTAATATCTGATCAAACATCATTGCTGGGCAGATTTAAGATACTTTGCAGGCCGTACCATTCACAATCAATAGGCCGTACAGCTCTAGGGAGGAGGCGTGAGAACCTAGGAGGCAAAACGCCTTTCTTCTTGGCCTGATTTCACCTTCAAGCGAGGCGGCTAGGCTATATGGCTTGTGAAATGATGCTTTTGAAGGGACGAGAAATTAGTATTTGCTGCTGATTTGCCTTCCAAGGGTTTTACCTGGTTGCTGCAAACAATTCCAGATTTGCATTAAATGATGCCTGTCTATTCCGGGTATGAGAAATTGAAAGAAACTCTTGTATATATTTGATAGCAATAAATCTGAATTCATAGTTTGATGAATTGCACCTATAGTCGTATATATTTGTTTGCTTCAACTTGTGTATATCCTTCTTGTTTGCATTTCTTGGCATCTTTATCAAAAATACAAAAAAAGCATAAAACCTAAAAAAAAAAACAAAAAAATTAGAAAACTTCAAAACACAAAAAAATCAGATCAGCAGTTGCAAAAGAGTTTTATATTTGGGAGAACAAGGGTTCTTACAGAACTACACTACCTTTAGATTCATGTTCCTCTTCAACGATTGCATGTACCTAAGATTACTTTTTTATCCAAAACTTAATAATATGACATATTTTCTTGAGCTTGTATGTTAACGTTTTTCTTGGGTTCATAATAACTATTAATATTCAATTATAGATCATAAACATAAAATCCTCGAACATACATAAAATCTTGTTTTAAAAAATCTCCAATTAGAAATGATTTTCCCAAAAATCACAATTTATTCAGTCCTTATAATGATATTTATATTAGAATAATATCTTTCTATTTATGTCGTTAATGGTTATCTCATTGCTTTTTCTAACTTAGTCCTTTGTTAATGATTGTTTCTTTTAGAAACATCGTATTTTGTAATCTATTTAAGGAACATTCGTTCCTCTGTTTAATAGAACAATAACATGATTACGTAACATGGTATGGAGCTCGGGGAATTAATTTTTGAAAAATTTATTTTGTTTCATTTTTGAAAATTCGTGGGCGATAATTTTAAATTTTTAGTGTTCAGTTTAATAACCCCTCGCGAAACTCTATTCCATGAATTCACTATTTAATTGGGTTTTTTCATTGATTTTTAGCATAGAAGCGAGTGTTGGCCAATGGGACGTGGTTCACCATCAAAGATTCGCTAGATTTCTTCAGGCTGTTGAGGAAAATCATAGGTAGGCGACCTTGGATGGTTGAATATTTCTGATAGATGTTAAGGACATTAAACTAAATAGATGTTCTTTGGTATGCTTCTACATTTGATGTTAATGTTAATGATATAGCAGCTTCGGTAGCTCCTTCCAGCTCAACTCTTTCGTGGAAACATAAAATTAAATGATAGCCGTTGGCTATTTAATTTATAGTTATTGTTTTTGTATTATCTTCATATAGTATGGCCGACATGAGAAGATTCGAATTCATTTATTAGAAGACATTTAATATATTTCAAGGCCGACTTTCATTAAGAAGATAAGCGATTTCTTAAGAGGCCGACATGAAGGATTTGTCTCTCCATTCATTTGTATATATACACCTTGTTTTGTCCATTGTAATCATCTAGTGGAGTTCGATTATTTCATATCAGTTCTGTCAAGTTCGAATATAGTATCAAGTGCGAACTTATTATCAAGTGCGAACTTATTATCAAATGCGAATACAAGATACAGGGCGACATATGCAGCGCTAATACTGTATTCAGTGCGGACTTAATACAGTGTGAAGATCTTAAAGATCGAAGTCTATTCAGTACAAAGCATCATGCCAGAGCAAACTTCTTATTGCAGGTTGTGAACCGCCAGTTATTCCGAAGATCGTCAGATCTGTGTTCAGTCAATTCTGTATATTGCCAGGTGTGAATTGGCAGGCTGTTATCAGTTATTCCATCTTGCCAGGTGCTGTATATCGGTCTTGTGTCAGACCTCATTGTAATGTGTAAAGTTGCCACTGTTACATCAAATATAAGAGAGATCTTTGTTGCTGGGTTTTTCTCCCTCAAGAGGAGGGTTTTCCCAGGGTATATGCTGTGTTATTTTGTCTGATTTTGAATTATTTTCTGTGCTTTTAATCTGTTCACATAAATTTAACAGTTAAGAACATTGACATGGAATAGTTAAGAGATGTGCTGCTTTTTTCTATATATTCCACACTACTGTCATTTGTCTTAGGCTCCTAGTAATGCTTTCCATGTGTATAAATCCAAAGACACAATTTAGTTGGTTAAGAGATGTGCTGCTTTTTTCTTTATATTCCACACTACTGTGATTTGCCTTAGGCTCATAGTAATGCTTTCCATTTATATAAATAATAAATCCAAAGACACAATTTAGTGGGAAATAGTAGACAATATCATAAATACTAAGTAAGACTTCTATCTTATTTTTTTAATATATTTGAACCTTATAAGAGTACTTGCCAAAAGTAAATATAGAAAAACAGACTAAACTGAAGCAAAACTCTATTGGCTTGATATCAACCTAAAGAGATTTGTTTTCTTGGAATTGTTGTGATCCTGACTATTCAAAAGAAGTTTAAAATTTCAATTGTCAACAATAATACCAAGGTGGTTGTTTAGATTATCAAGGTTAGTTTGGGACAAATTTCCTTTTTAGATGTTAACAAAGTGTGATAATTTGGAGCTTCAATTTGACACTAACCATTGAGTTTTAATGACAAGCGAGTAGGGTAGTGACAATTGTATAATCAAGTGGGAAGCATAAGTATATTTATAATAGTATATAGACATTGTGGAACCCAAAGCAAAATGGTTCCTATTAGAAAGATAAAAATCAGCTTGTAGTGCTGAAAATATGAATTGTAGTGGTATTTTATATCAAAATGAAGGATTGTTTTGGTTATATTTAATTTCCTATATATTTTGCAGGCTTAATGCTTTGTTAATTGGTGACTCACTGCTTAACTGCATGCCCTACACTTGTTAGGGAACTACATTCCATTTAGGATCGTCATATACATGGAGGTTCAGAAGGTTTGCAAGGAGTAATAGTAGCACATGAATGCTTTAGACATATATAGTGTAGCATTCCATGCATGTTAAATAAGTATTAGGAAAACTAATACATGCCTTGAGAGCTAAGTTACCGGTTCGGTTTCGGGTTCGAGGGTTCGGTTTGTGGGTTTGAGCAAAATTTCTTTTCGGGTTGGTTTCGTTAATACAAAAACATATATATATATATATATATATATATTTATAGATGTAATATACATATTATTTTAATATTTTTAAAGAACAATATATTATATTTATATGATATGAACTTTATTAATTATTTATTAATATATATTTTTGGATCGTAAAGTTTAATGTATTGATGTTGGAATTTTACATTGCGTCACATGAAGCAAGTATCAAAATGCAGCTTATAGTTGCATTAATAGACCGGAAACCTTGAGCAACATACTTATTAACTACCAAAATATTCTGACCCCTACATGGTGAACATAGCTATACAAAAACCTTAGCTTGATAATAATAGCTACCAACACCAACATATGCTTACAAAAAACCGACACCACCCAGAAAAAGGAAACCTAACGCCATAACCAAACAATTAAGAAGTTCCAGCCTCACCTAGGAAGCCATTGGCCAATGCAAAGGACTTGAAATCTGGAACCCATCACTCCCCAAATGATAGGCTCAGATTATACTTCCGCTGGAGAAAATCTGCACCCACTGCCGCAATCTGCCTGTGTTCGACCAATGCCATGCCCTTCAGGTCCAGTATGAATGGGTAGTATTTCACTACCTCCCCGGGCACATAAAATTGAGCTATATCCTTTGGACGCAGGACCCCTATATTTGTAGAGGCGACGTAGAAAATCTCCTCCAGCCCGACCAAGTAATCCATCGGAAAAAGCTTTTTAACCAATGCCTCCACATCCTTTTTCGCCATTCGGATGTCAAGCAACGTCACCAAAAAACGAGAAGTGACTGTCGTGTCCATCCTAAACGGCTCTGTGTTTTTCAGGAAACCTTTCCCCAAAATCATTTTGACTGCGACCAAAATGAGGGGATCATATTTCTTCTTCAGCAAACATTTGAGCCGATGATCAGTGATGACCCCACGGAAGGCCATTTGCCTCACATTAGAATCCAACATTATAGGAGTATCGACCCCAATTGTAGTTAGGGTCTCAAAGGACATTTGCACTACAAACTTAGAGCGTTCTCTCATGACTTTGAGCCGACCAAAGAAAATGATAGAATGAGAATTCAAGAAGAAATGACAAAGACCTCCCACCCAACCGCCGATATATTGTAGATTATCGCACCAAATGCCGCTGCCATTTCATGCCATTATTGCCCCGTATGAGTGCCGAGCATGAGAGTAGTTGAGGGATGATGCAAACCGTCCAACTCGCCTATGGTAATCTATACTTGTAATGTTAGAAGGACAGGTCGAATTTCCAAATTGCGTGCTTTGTAAAATGCTTGACATCTTGCCATTATTACGACAGGACCGGGCTTTAATGCTACGTCGTCACCCAACTCAGACCGATCGAACAGGGTTTCCTTGCCATCGTGTGATGTGGCAGCCACCAGGCCAACAATACTTGTCATGAGATCCCACATTATTGTCATAACAACCCTGCCACCTAGGACATCCTTATCACCATACAACACACGCCTTCCTGATAGTCGCAAACTCTCCACAATACTTGGTGTGGAGAGTCGCCCTCCCTACCACCCACTATTATTTATTAATATTAACTTAAACTTTCTTTTATAATTTTATTATTATATTATAATTAATAATATTATGTATTAATATCCGTTTATTTATTACTAAATGGATAAATGTTATAAAATATAAATATCAATAATACATTATTAAAAGTTTAAATATATAAATGTTATACAATATAAATAAATTAATAATATATAACATTATAATATATTAGTATAATAATAAAGTTACAATGCAAAGTTAATATTAATAAATAATAAAGTTAATATATAATATAATAATTAATATCAATAAAATTAATATATAATGTTGAGGCAAAGACTCCACTATAGTGCTGAAGGAAAAGACTCAAACATGGGAGTGGACTTGCGATTGTGCAATGTGTGTGAGCTTGGAAGGTTGGGACAAGCCCAGTGTGGTGGGTTGCTACAACTTCACTTTGCAACTTCTCACGGTGCGACAAATTCATTGGCAGCGTTCATTCAGCCCAGAAAAATGTTGAAATTCATTAGAAATTCGCCTAGACCATTTCAGACGAACCCACAATTTCTATTTCGAACCCTGACCGAACCAGTATTGTTTTGGACCAGTATTTCGAACCCAAGCCATTTTGAACCCGAACCAAGAGCCAATATAGGCCAAACTGGTAACTTAGCTTGAGAGAACTCGTACCCTAGTCTTGTGGGCTTATCTTAATCCCTTCCCGAAGCAAGCCTCATATATTTTCTCTTTAACAATCCAGATAGATTTCAGAAGCAACTGTCCCATTGAAAGAGAATGTTGCTCGTGCTTTGATTTTCCATTGAAACTTGTACCTATAATCTCTCAAATTCTCAACTCAAAGTCCATCAATGTTTTTAACTCCATCATCCACTTATACGCAAAATCACAGAAAATTTACTTGAATAATAGTTAAAATTGTGGCTCAAATAGTTGCTCTCTTCTTTTGTACTGGCAGGTCTTTATTAATGGAAAAATATTTAACACTCCTTTTACTCTTTTACAAATCTGCTGAAATAGGTATCAATGAGAATATTTCAATATTATTTATGGTCTTTTGAGATTTAAGATTTTGTTTCAAAAGTATTTTCTATTACTCTATTTTGAGCTATTTGATTAAAAACCTATTAAGTTGAACCTTGCAATTGCTTCATTTGTCATATAATTTCCCTTTCACACTCTTCATATAGTTCTCTTTGACACTATTCTAGAAATTGGAAGCTGTTAAATCACAAATATGAAGCAGTTGATTCCTATTTTGTAATTTATGATGTCTTCTCAACAAAGGAAAATTGACGTTTTAATGACTTTCTTGAGTCTAAGGATTTTGAGATCCTAGAGGCCAACTTGGATAGTCATGAGGTTGAACGACCTAGGAGGGGCTTTGAACTAGGAGCTTCATCGTTAGGACCTGCAGCCCTCTAGCATAGCTCTATTTGTAGTAGCAAGAATCATTGGCTATGTTTGATTTTTTGGAACTTTGTAATTAGTTTATAGGTTGACTTTGTATAAACTATATTGTAATTGAAAATTTGTCAGCTGTAACCATCCAGTTATTATTTATGCACTATGAACTATGCTTTGTGCAATGCAATGTAATCAGCAATATGCATATAAACAACAAAATCCTATTTTCTACAATTCATGGGTTAACCTCTCTATTTTATTTTCTCTTTATATCTCTATGATATGGAAGTGCCCCCTTTTTTTTTTGAAGTTTCTCTTTTCTACAATTTTTTACATATGCAAGATGAGTGTATTAATATTAACAAAAAACTGCAAACATCCACTAAACAGGGTTAACAAATTTCAACCACCAAATTACAGCCAAAAATTCACCACACTAAAGAAATCTCACTCTTGCGAGACCATGAAAATTATAGAAAAATTCCTACCCCAACCAACCCCCCTACTAACACTGACCATACACTATGCAAATAAAAATTGGCCATTTGAATGCCAACAACGAGAATAGATCGCCACCAAGCTTCACTAGAATTGACAAGAAAAACCAATAAAAACCAGTATGAAAACCCAAAATAAAGCCATACTTACAAGAAACTATTGGCCTTTGCAAAGGCCTCAAAATCCTTTACCCATTCAATACCACCTACTACCATCAACCTAAGAAATTTTTTCAAATACTCCATGGCCATGACCACAATCATTTGATGATGCATAAGGGATGGTCCATGCAAGTCCGGAGGAAAAAGATATATCTTCACAACCTTGTTAGTGCACCACAAAAGCTCCAAGTTGCAAGGTCATGGGATACCCTTACCTTCACACATTGTACGAAGAACCTCATCAACCCTCTCCACCAAATCTTTCCTAAATAGCTTCACCAACAATTCCTTTTCCTCTGCCTTGGGAACTTGGCTATCTAGGAGGGAAGCCAAAAAAAAGTGAAGAAACATGCACATTATCCTTCCCATACTCCTTATTTTCCAAATGCCCAAAGCACAAAATCATCTTGATAGCTATGATGGTCAAGGGATCAATGTTGAGTAGTATACACTTCAACCTTTGATCCGTTATTTCCCTAAAGGAAGTCTACCTCACCTTCAACTACAGAGAAATCAAGGTGTATGCCCCAAATCTTTCCAAACCATCCACCAAGACTTTAATGATGAATTTTGAAAGCCTTGTCATCGATGCCCATGCACTGCCTGTACCCAAATAAAACTAACTTAATAACCACCACTTGCTTTCAGAAAAAAATAAGCCTTGAACAAGCCATAATACAAACCATTAATAAGGACTAACTCTATTCACAAGGATACCATCACCTCAAGCAAATGGGACTCCTCCAAACGTGCTAAATGTCCTTTTATGGGGAGAAAATCCACAGGTGATATATGCACCAAATTCTAAGCATTGAAGGAGGTGCCAATGCTACCTCCAACTAGCACCTGTACACCTTCGACAAGACCACCAATTCATAGCTCTTCACCGGGATGGTCACCAAAACAAACCACCTAACACCCTAGTCCGCCACTGGCAATATGACCACATCCTCTCCGTAACTCGGAGGCGCCCTCCCCACCCACAATTTTATACTTTTTTTTAAAATATGACTTTTTTCTAGATTTTTTTCGAAAAATCTGATACTTTTGGTTTGCCAATTTTTTCTCCAAACAATTTTTTCTACTATGGAGGCTTATGTGGAAAGCATAGAGCTCCTATTGGATCAAACACACATCACTCCAAGGCATGTGCTCCCTCTGGCCATGTAAATTTGTAATTCCATCATTAGACCATAAAGTGAATTTCCAAAACCCAAATATACACCATGGGTCTCAAATGCCACGATGACTTCTACGTACCAGGTTTCATAACAATTCAAAGCAATATTACCAACTTGGAAAATTCTTTAAGACTGATGAGTAATCATATCAACTTTTTTGATGGTCTGAAGAAGTATGAGGGTTTTATGGTTGGCGATGAGTTGTTGCTATTATCAGAACCATGTTTCCAAGGAAAATTTCAATTCCACTAGTACAAACTACATGTACATTGTGACCTTTGAATTTCTCATCTTCGAACACTTTGTAACAACCCTCAAGTTGTACTAAAATAAATCAACCATTTTTTTAATAACTTAAAAAAATTCACCCATTTTAAAAATAAATTTAATCATTTATTAAGTCCTTATGTGTTCATTCAGTTGTATACTTAGATAATCATCTATTCATATGGGACATGCATCCATCCATATAAGATAGACATCCATCCATATAGGACATACATCTATCCAAATGAGATAGGAAATGCTTTGGCCAGAGACTTAGACTCATCGAGACCACTCAGGTTTTTTGTCACTCATTAAAGACTACACTTCCTTATTGGAAGTGCATCGAGGTTGCTATCTTCAAGAGTATATAAAATAAAAAGGCTTGAGTCCTAACTTGGAATTCGGCCTAAAGTCTCAAAGGGTCAAGAAAATCCATCCAAGATTTTTCTGAGTATACAGTGAATTTGTTTTTATCTTTTAATTATTTCTCAATAGTGTTTACATGAGTAGGTTACTTAAGTGTTAAGCATAGGTTGGTGTATTTAATTCTTGGAAAATTTTCCCAATCTCGCCACATAAACTTGTTTATTGGGAACCTCCTTTGTTACCTAGACTACTTACATAACTGCTTCCAAATGGGATCAAGGTGTAATATATATGTAATTATGTTTTCTAATCTAAATTTGATGTGAATTGATGAATGTGAGTACGCAGCCCTTTCTAGGGCCCTTTTTCCCTAGATAGTTTCTTTGTGATTGCTACCCACAAAGGGAAGCATAAATTTATTAAGTACTTAGTCATATTGACTAAGACTTGTTTACTAATAAATTCTTATCCTATTCCTAATTGAGTACTTAGTCACTTTGACTAAGGTTTATTTATTGATTGATACATCTAATTAAATCAGGTTTTCCTTAAAATTTCAATATAGATGAATAGACTAATGTATCAAATGTATTTCCCTTGGGTGAGTTTTCTTGAATTTTCTTTTTTGATAGAAATATAAAATTAATAATAATTTATTTATCCTTTTTAGAAAAAAATCTGACTAATGCTAGTTATTTGAGGAAGATTTCTCGTTCCCTAGATTTATTATCAAGTTGATTCTTTATTACTCCTCAATGATTTATAGGGACATGACAATAGATGTTGTTGTAGCTATGTTAGGTGATAGATGTAGTAGGTCAAAATGCAACGACATTGCCATAAACATGAACCTAAGGCACCCTCAATATTGAACATTGTGAATAGTTTCAGTTTTCAATCTTGTTTAATATTTACTAACTATAAAATATAAAAACTAATGGTAATTAATTTTGCATAGTAAAATAAATTGAAATTACATATTCAACTTAAAACATGGAAATAAACATTCTTTTAGAATTTCATGTAAATTTAACAGTTTTAAAGCAAAACTAAGACTTAAAAAGCTATTAAAAGTAAAATACTTAATTTAGAATTGCATGTAAAATTTGAAAGTTTTAAAGCAAACTAATCATTAACAAGAATATAATTTCTAACAATTAATGGCCAAATGGATTCGCCTCCGGAGGGGTGATATAAATTAAACTCTGATGGGGTTGGGTGTGTGGTTTGAGATTGGAAGGGGGAGGTGGTCTGTCTGGCATCTAGAAGACTCAAAATAAGGACTAATAATGAGGTAGAGTTTTAGAATCTAGGTAGGATAGTGATAGAAGGGGACTCATCTATAGTCATCAATATTGTCAGAACTTAGAAATCGCATGGTTGGAAGTTAAACTCCCTTCATAGCTCAACACTCTCCTTGTTGGAGAACTTAGAAGACTATACCATGAATCATGTTTATAGCAAATCCAATGTGGAGGTTGACAAGCTGGCCAACTCAGTAGTGGATAGGGATGAGTTAATTGTGGACTTGCTTTTTGTCTCAAGGAATACAAGCATTCGTCATTCAATGGCAAGGACACTATAGATAATCATTAAATCCGATCAGCGGATGGTATGGAAACTGATGAATGTGATAGTTCAAGTGGTGGTAAATAACAAAACTTTCATGATACATACTCCATCCTTTGTGTGAATTAATTGGAGCCTCACTTATTTCTTGGGGATTGATCATTCATCATAAACATATGATTTCACATTTTCTCCTCTCTCTACTTGCATCGTGGATACTCCTGTTTGGTTGGTAAGCACTCAAAGGCAAATGGCATTTCTTGGCATGGTGTCGGAGAAGCAGTTGCAATGTGTTTTCAAGACTAGGAGTGGACTGGTCCTAATAGCAGTTTAGTGGATTTTGGGCGACAAATTTCTTATGTTGGAGCATAGGTATAGGGTGATTTCAGATATTTCATCTATGTTTGTGGCTATGCTTTTGGATCTAGGGGAGCTCAAAGACACTATGAAGAGTTACTAATGACTTTGATCAAAAAACAGTTTTTGAGCGGTTTAAATAAATTGTTGGAAGTTGCTCGATTTGGCATTGGTGTTCCTTTTCGAGCTGACTTATATATGCTTCAAGCTAGAGGCAACATGGTGGAGTGGTTCCCATTATCTCCTCTCGGCCTACTATGGTGTTTCAAAGGCATCACAAGGCTACAATGGGAATCAATTTTCTAGAGAAGGTGTTGGGTTTGGTGGAGACGAACGGCGAGGAGTTGATGATGGACCTTATCAAAGTTAGGTCAGAGGACTAATCAAAGGTTTCTGCTCGATTTTTGCTATTTAATAGCTTCTACTTTTTTTTGCTATTTTAGGTTGGTAGATATTATAAGCCAGTTTTTGTATTTAGGCTAGTAGAAACTATAAGCCAAGATTTTGTTAATAACTTGATTTTTGTGGGCATTGGTAGTATTAATTAGCCTTTATTTTCAAACTATGTAATATTTCGTCTAGTTAATAAATGGGAGTAACCCCCTAGGTTGCTATTTATTGATAAAATAATAATTTAAGAAAGAAATTACATTATTGTTAAAATTTCAAAAGCTAAATTATAAACACTAAGACTGAAATTTTGAAAAGTTAAATTTGTTCTATGTTCCATGGAGTTTTCTGACGAGGGGATGGGGGAACGGGTTTTGGTGATGGGGGGACAGGGGGCCTAAGTTTGGGAACGGAAGGGGAATGGTGGCAGGGGAGCAGCACTGAAATACATATAGTACTTGAAAAATTAGTTATAGAAAGATGTATAACTGTAGAAGCCTACAAAATAAGTAAAGTTTAAACACATTGCAATGGTTTCATTGAACTAGTACTAGTTTTTAAATTTTTAAATTAAATTTTAATTTTGAACACTAAAAAACACTGAAAATCAAAATATAGACATTGGAACAAGAACTAGAAGTTTCAAAATTTCATAATCATGATTCATAATTACAATCAACAATGTTCAAACTTCAAACTTCAAAAATAAAATAGTAAATACTAGATAGTAATACTAATGGCTCATGACTCATGAGTCAATGGTTAATGGCCTGATGCCTCTATTCATCCCTAGGCTCCATGTCGAGTCCCCTTGCAAGTTGTAGCTCAAAGCCTCAAACTCAGACTTTCACTTCACTCTTCCTCTTCAAGTTTAGATTGCAGCAATGAATATGTGAATAATATTGAGACAATATGTCTCTCTTATAACTTTTTTGAGAGGCCTTGGGGGTTGGGATTGACTTAGGGTTAGTGTTAACCCTTTGAAGTGATCTTTTTCCTTTTGTTTTTTAAAAAAATCATCAAAATAAATGCTGAGCTGCGAGAGTCTTCAGCGAGTTTCCTAAGGTGTTAAGGGACGTCTAGGAGTCTCGGGGACGTCCTATAGTCCCCTTTTGGTGTTTCCCAAGAAGAAACGTCTAGGAAACGTCTCCCTTTTAAAGAAACGTCTGGGAAATGGTAGAGGAAACTTGGAGGCAGCGGAGGGACGGCGGGGGGACATTCCCTAGGAATCCCCGCGTCTTGGGGATGTCCCCATCCCAGAGACGACTGGTTTCAAGGGTGACGTGTCCTCGTGGAACACTGAATTTATTTATTATGCAATTTCTTAATAAAGTATTAAATATAAATTCATGCAATATAATTAGTTTAGTAAGTTTTAATTTAAACTTTTATTATAATTAAATGTTTATAAGTTCTTTTTGTTAATTTACTACTAACGACTAATTACATATTAGTTTTAAAGTAAAAAGCTAAAAAAGAATGTCACTAAATTTAAATTTAAAAAAAAGAAGAAATTAAGTACTTTAATCACAAAAAATAAATCTTTAGTTTCATGACTTATATTTGAACTGGATATTCAATTTTAAATTTTACAATTACTAATAGAATGAAAAGATAAATCTACTTTTCCAAATTTCATTATCCTTGTCATTGCTTCCTTGTATTCGTTCTTCTTTTTCTCCCCTCCTCAAATCTTGGTGATTTTTTCCTTAGTTTACCCCTCTATTTATTATTTTTATTATTTTATTTCTATTGTTCTAAATCTTTGTTTTATTTTTTTAAAACACTTTTCAAGATAAAATAGATAATAAAAAGAATTAATTAAATATTATTTTATTTCAAGTATTCTTTAGGACAATATGTTTTTTGCTCGGTAAATTGCAGCCTAGGGGCTGCACCATATATTATTTAGGATGATGTTAATAAAATAAGAATATCAATTTATAATACAAATTTAAATCATGAGAATTTTAAAACACTATTTTAAAAATAAAGATGACTATTTTTAATATGAAAATAAAGCTACAAAAAATAATTAAATTTTCTCCTCATAAAATAATCCATTAGTTCTTTATATTGCTTTATTTTTATTTTATTTTGTTTTAAACTCTTATTTTAGATTTTTTTGAATAATCAAAATAATGTTAATACCATAAAAAAATTTAAATTTCAAATTTATATCCAAGATTATATTTTATTATAAGAATAAAGATAACAATTTATTTATTTAGTTAATTATTATTATCATTATTTTTTGATTATTTATTATTATTTACATCTAATTAATAAATTAATAAACATTTTTATAATTACTTTAGAATATTAATTATATAGAATCATGTTTTAACAAGTTAAAAATACATGGTGTATATCTATTGCATCTAAGTAGCATTTTTCCATGTGAGATTTTTTTTTTTGTTTCATACTAATCCCACTAAACTTTATGCTGGCCTACTTTCTTGCAAAGCTCGACTTTTATCATTCTTGATTCTTGGAATTGTAAGGCATGCTAATTCAAGATGTGCTTATTGTCAAGTACATACTTCTTAAAGAGCAACATCATATATTTGACTTAGACTTGGACAGAAGGTTAGTCGGTAAACCACTGGTTTTATTTCTTTTACAGACTTTTTTGCTAAAGTATGAGCATCATCAATTAGATTTCTTTATATGAAATAAATAAAATTAATTTTTGAAAAAAGAAAAGAAAAGGAAAGAGGATAGAGAAGATAGTTAAAGCATAAGCATGGGTGCTAACAAGAGGAATTAAATGGATTGGAAAGAGGTTGGTGGGAAATACAGATGCAAGAGTATGGCAATCAAAAGTATTGGTAGTATCATGCCATTAATAAGACATAGACATCATGTGAAGATTATTGATAGCCTTCATTGCATTAAAGAATGCCTTTTCATGGCATATCATGGTTGTAGGATATGCACAAATTGAATTTTTGAAAAGGATGGAGAAACTGTTAAGCAAGGGAGAGGAGGTGCAAAATCCAAACTCCAAAACCTTTGGTGACATCCTTCTTGCCTGCATTGAAACGAGAGCTTCAAATAGACGAAGGACATCCATCAAAGCTTGAAGGATGGAGGAATTTTGATAGATGCGTGGGAGATGGTTTTTAGAAACTTTGAAGTAAATGCAATTAGTTGGTGTAGAACTGGATGCCATAACCTTTGTTGTCATCCTCCTTGCCAGTGTCGAAATAAGAGCCTTCGACCATGCCATGCAGGTCCATCAAAGCATAAAGCATATAGGAGTTTTGTGTGTTTTACAAATGTTTTCATATTTCTTTGCTGAAAGGCTTCTGAATATGCATGCCAAATGTGATAGATTGTCAAAATATGCTCTATGTTTGATAAGAAACCCAAATCGAACATTTTCTTGTGGAATGTAATGATAATAGCTTAGGAAGGCAAGATCCGATTGATTCGTTGCCCCTAAATCAGTCTTTATTTATATCTTTCTTCGAGTGCTAGGTAGGGATTAGAGCCCCACCATTAAAGGGAAAGGTGAGTTAAGCCCTTCCCACTTGGCAATATAAAACCCCACCCATCCCAGAATAGAAAGTGGGTGGGAGGCTATAGAGTTGTTTGCCTCTAATGTCAATCCCATCAACTCTTACTTCCTTCCAACCTATTGTATTCTTCGATGGGCGGTTAGCTATGACGACAACAGATTTGGATAAGCTCTTTTGCTCTATTGCTAGATGCCCTTGGCAAGTGTTAAGCCCAAACATTATACTTTTTCTTGTGTTCTCAAAGCTTGTGCAAGTCTATTGATTCTCTTGCATGGTTTAGAGATCCATGACCATGTTATTAGAAGTGGGTTCAAATCCTAAATTTATGTAGGAAATGCTTTGGTGGCTATGTATGAAAAAAAGAAATGTCATCAATTAGGCATGTCAAGTGTGCAAATTAAGTATTTGACATGATGCCTCAACTGGATGTCATGTCTTGGAATGCTATCATTATGTGTTATGCTAGGGATGGGCGGTTTAAAGAAGCCTTGGAATTGTTTGTTGAAATGTAGCTGATTGGCATTCAACTTGGCTTGTCCACTATGGTTTGTATTATTCGGTTGTGTGCCTTCCTAGGAGATCTACAACGGGGTAAGGAAATCCATGGCCACACAATTAGGATTGGGTTATGGGGTGACATTTTGTCAATAGTTCCTATGCTTTGTTAGAAGAGGTCCTCCAACATTTTTTATGCTAATTATAATAGGTAGCATGTCATTTTGTTTGGTATAATGATTTCATATGCTAACATCCTACCACACAACAAGATATTGGCAACATCTATGTTGTTAGTCTTGTGACAGTTATTATTGTCACAACTATGTTTTGTTAGTTGAGGGATTAAATTTGTTACATGAATAATTTGGAAATTAGTCTTAGATGTAGACTTGCTAAGATAAGGCTACCATTTCGTAAATTCATCTACATATTAATACACTTAATAGTGAAGAGTTGTCTCTTTGGTGATCTATGATCAATATTCTATCTTGAATTATGGCCCATGGGTATTTATTTTGAGATGCTAACTAATTTATGAGACAAGATTATATGTGCAAAATATGATAGCACTTACTACTAACCATTAAGATCATATTTAGCTATGAGTGTAAGTGTGAATATTACATATTTAGTGAATTGGACTATTATTATAAAAATATTGGGTTGCACCATAATGTAAATGGAATCAAATGATTAATAATATATTAGTATTTGATGTATATCTTCATATGTTGGTCCAATGGATAAAGTGTTGCCAATTGTCTAGATCCTAGAGTACAACTTGGATATTTACCATGCTTAGAGAAATTTTATAATTATTGTTGTATGTCTTTCAAGGGTCAAGAGGATTTTATGTAGCCTTGTTGATGCACGTCAAGTTACATCCAAGGAAAATTCCTATTTGATTATGATACTTGCTTTTATAGAACCATGTTGTCATGGGAACTCACTTGGACCCATGCCAATGTTTTTGCATAATTGATGCATGGTAACAATATTTTGACTACTACTTTATAGGGATGTACACTCTTTACCAATGCTCTATTCTTAGATTGAGTCAGGATTGCCTAGCAACTTTGTACCTAAGTATGTTTGGATCTCCATGTTTGGAGAGATATATCTTGGATAATAGTATTATTGAAAAAACCTAGCTAATGCTTATTCTCTAGCGTGAGACAATCTTAATGTTGTATAGAACCTTGGTGGTTTTGCAAGGAAGAATCAATATTATTTTGGTAAGGTTTAATTATCTCCTCTTGGGTGGAAAATTGTATTACCCTTATTTATTAATTGGACGAGGGGTTTTTTATGTAGGAATTCTAGGTGTATGTCAATTGAGAGACCTTGTAAGGAGAACTACATGGGACTTCGATCTTGTTTGGAAGCAAGTATGTAGGCAGTCCTTGGGTGAAGGATGCACTTGTGACCCAAGTTTGTAGGGGAGGGTTTAGGGGATAAATCGAAGGTTTGGGGTTGTTCCTAAACTGTTTGACCTTCCCTCTTCAATATGCTTCAGTTTGAAGCTGAAATTTGTATTAGATGGCTATGAGTGAGTTAAGGAAAATTGATAACTTGTATCTAATAATGATGTAAAATTAGGCTATGAGGATTTAATGGGATGAACAACAAGTATTCTTATTTGTTACGGATGGTCTACATGTAGCTATGTGCTTGATTTTGGTTTGAGCTTGGGATGACATTCCTTATGATTGCCTATGCCATATGTAGAAAAAAACTATAAATATTATTGAATAAGGTTTGATATTTTTCCCTTGTATTTGTGAAATAAAGAATATGTTTTTGGATGAAGTGAGTAGATTTGTTACTTTATAAGTTGGTATTTGTTATGTGTGTGTGTTGAGTAGAAGCCAACTCATGTGGGTTCTATGTGTTATCTGTGTCAGTGATTTTACCTTAAGACCTATAGGACTATGTGTATAGGATCATGGATCACTTGATTGTGATATACATATTTAGTCTTCACTTGGCTAGTATTTGTGAACCTCTGTGATGTGTAGATTATGTGTACATGGCTATAGGACCCCCACATGTGAAAACGAAGTTTAATACTGGAGTAGTTAGTAGGCTATCATTGGACTGTGCCTATGATTGATGCTTGGAGCTATCGATGTATTTTATGGACTAGTTGGCATTCACCTATATCACAGAGGTGAAATATTGTTAGGGGCTATCCTATATGTGATATTGTAGCAGTTGAGCTGGTTGTTACCCTTATTGTGCAAGCAATGGAAATTGGAGTCAACCATTGTATCAAGAGGGTTAGCAAGTAGTCACCTATAGCATGGAGGTGATCATGTCATGGGCTACCCATGTTGTGAAGGGGTTAGTCGACATATCACCAAGGCCATGTGTTATATGTTTGGTACTACTCCCTTCTAGGGTGGACAAACTTGTCATCAATGGCCTAGGGGTGATAGATGACAAAATCCATCGACTCAATGGTTTAGTGGGCTATGGGAATCTTATTAAAGAACTTGTGTGTTTTGTTACACTTACTCCTTATTTGGTGATGATCGCAAGTAGTATGGGATACTTGCCCCTCATCATGGTTGGTGCAGAGGATCGGGGAAATGATGGGACTCGTGATGTAGTATGGGATGCATTGACATTCCTTTTCTAGTTGGAATGCATACACGTATAGGTGTTAGCCACTCATTGTCTATGTGTTAGTCACTCATTGTGTACTTGTGTAAATGAGGTTGGATATTGTGTCCACTGTTAGACTTATGCCCTTACCAATGATGACATCAAATAGTATGAGATACTTGACTGTTATCATAAATGGTAGTGGAACGGAAAAAATGATGGGACCCATTGTTTAGTATGTGATGCATTGACATTCCTTTTCCAGATGAGATCTACTTACGGGATTATATGATTGTGAATTAGGTAGTGGTATGATGCATGTAGTAGGTTGCATCCATTTCCATTGACCATTTGAGTTTTATGTGAAATGTGATGTATGTGTGGATTGTTCTCCCTAGATATATGTGATGTATACTTAAGCTAGTCACTATTGTACTTGTGATGTGCATATGAGCTAGTCACTAGTGTACTTGTGATGTGCGTATGATCTAGTCACTGTTGTATTTGTGATGTGCATATGAGCTAGTCACATTGTACTTGTGATGTGTGTATGAACTTGTCACCCTATTTATAAGTGATGTATGTTTGAGCCAATCACTGTCAATGAACTTGGGATTTTGGAATGATATTGACCCTATGTGGTTTTGTGTGTGTTTGTACACTAATGATTGGTATGGAACCAACACTTAATTGGAAGCTTACACTTAATGAATAGTCATGATTAAAGCCAAATCAAATATCTAATACAAAAGGAGATGACCATTTTTCTCTATCATTGGCATGCGAATTACAGAGCTTTTGATTCCCTGAAAGGGGATGCATAGGCAGTATCATCATGAATGAACCCTCGAGGTTTAGGTCTAGGGATGACCCTAACGTTGAGAGCTTACAACTTTCTAGTGTAAGCATATGAGTGGTGGTGTAGGGTTGTCACAATGGTGATTGGAGAAGAAATGAAGTTAGTGGTTCTAAGCTAGATGGAAGATGCTTGGTCAATTAAGCTGGTAGGTGTTGTGAATTGAAACAAAAAAATAGTAGTAAGCGAGGGGTTGTTGCTACATATTATATTATGTTTGTATGGTATCATTGGCGACCCTTGTACAAAATCTATTCTAATGACTATTTATGTAAACCTTCAATAATTAACACAAAACTTTCATTCCATCAATAGGGGAACAAGCATCAAGTAAAATCATGATGTGTCTTTATCTGAATTATTTAAAGATTATAAGCAATAGCAATATTAGAAGTAATTGAAGTTATTAATATATTGCTAATTTCCTAAATAATGGGAATTTCCAATAAAATAGGATGTAGCAGATGTGAAGTCCTTGTCTGTATGTTTTATGACAGTAAAACATCTTGTTTTGGCATCAATTTTTTTGAATAGATTTCTTCTTGTTCAGTACTTAAAAATATAAAACAGCAATACGAGTTTGTCATTTGGTAGACCAGAATTGTGAAATTTCATCTCATATATTT
>VDFB02233808.1:0-52603 GCA_007258455.2 Sequoia sempervirens | reverse complement strand
GGGTCTGGAGTATTCACTCAGAGTCGGAAGATCATGATCACGATCACACACAATCATCTCATGACGTACGAGGACCGGATCATGGGCGCTAGAGCCCGAGGGGTCTAGCTCTCATAGACCTTGGTGATTTTGTATATATGATATTGAGATGTACATAATTTTTTTGATATATATATACATGCACATTTGATGTTGTGATATTTTGTCTTAATGTGTTTGAATGTTAAATGGAAATGTGATTAATTAAATAACTTATGGTAAAATTATTTAATTAATGTCTACATTATTTAACATGATTGATGTGATCTAATGTAAAACATATTGCAACTTCACTTTGGATACAACATTGTTGAATTAAGGAGAATATGTTAAATTAGATACACCTATAACTCATATAAGGATCAAACTTAACATAACACGAGTGTGAATAGTATGAAACCTAAAGTAATTATAAAATTAACTTAAATAATTACCTTAGTGTTCAAGACAAACACATGATCAGTTGTCAAGAAAAAAGCAATGTGAAAATTATTTAGAATGACACCAAATAATTTTAAACACTAATTTTTAATCCATACTATTCAAGGGGATTAGAGGTAATACCAATGCAAATGCACAACATTAATAGGTTCCTTAAGGGGTGTTATATCAAGATCTATTAATATATAAGCACCAAACCCATAACTGGTATCAACTATGTAAGGTCCTAACCAATTAGGGCTGAATTTATCTTTATCTTCATTGTCAGCATTAGCAACACATTGGTTTTCATAAAGAAAAAAATCACCCTTACGAAACGCACAAGGAATGACATGAGTGTTATGTTTTCATTGTAATTGTTTAATGTAATCTTGGAGGTGCTCAAGAGCGTTAATGCACTTTTCATCGAGCATCTCAAGTTGGTGCAATCATTGGTCTTTATAAGTGGCATCGTCAATAAGATCTTGAAGATAAATTTACAGCATATGAATTTATACCTCTAAGGGCATGATCGCATCAATGTCATAAACAAGGTTATAAGGTGTAGTTCCCATAGATAATCTAACACTCGTTTGATAAGTCCAAAGCACATAATGTAATTGTGTATGCCAATCGTTATGATGTTTGTTAATAATTTTCTGTGGGATTTTTTCTAGAATCTTATTAGTGCTTTCAGCTTGTCCATTGGATTGAGGATAGTATGGTGTGGAAAATTGATGTTGAATATTGAATGTTTCAAGAAATTTCTTTACCTAGTTATTCTTAAATGGGGTTCCATTGTCTGAAACGATTACGGATGGAAGACCAAATTGAGAAATTATGTGTTCCACTATGAAATGACAAATTACTTCAGCATTCGTAGATTGAAGACGAATAGGTTCCACCCATTTTGTGAAGTAGTCTATTGTAGTTATGATAAATGTATGTCCATCAGAAGAGGGTGGTGAAATTTTTCCAATAAGATCCAATCCCCATACTGAAAAAGACCAAATGGGAATTTGGGCGCAGAGCTCAAAAAAAGGGGCATGAATTAAAATGCTATGTTCTTGACATTTGTGATATCGTTTAACATAAACAAAGCAATCTTTCTCCATATGTCTCCAATAATATCCCATATGGATAAGTTTTTGCACTAGCGATCGTCATCCAAGATGGCCTCCATAGGCACCAGCATGGGCCTACTCAAGGGCTATAGGAATTTTAGAATCCTTAAGACACCTTAGTAAGAGACCATTGAAAGATCTTCTATATAATACATCAACGAGGATCACATATTTGGCTGCTAGTTTGTGTAAATGATTTCAAGTGTTTGTCATTGTGGGCTCGGGAATGGTACCATCTTTTAAATAATTGTATATTGTGTCATACCATTCTCATGAGTCTTCTTGAGTTGTAGTTAAAATTTCTTTGAAGTGAGTGTTAATCGAAGGTTTCATGATGGGGTGAATAGCAAAGGTGAAGTTTGTTGAAGGATCATGTGGGGATATAAGAGACATTGCACTTGCCATCACCTCTACATGTCGATTGTCTTTTCGAGGGATGTTATCAATGGTGAATGATTCAAACTTCTATAATAGTTTCATTGTAAGATCCTTGTATTTTGACAACTTGTCATGTTTAGTTTGATATGTCCCAGTGATTTGTTTGATTACTAATTGTGAATCACCAAAGATCTTGATATTTTAGCACCCATGGCCACATCTCGCAATCCTCGCAATTAATGCCTCATACTCAACTATGTTATTTGTACATAAGAAATTTAATCAATAGGACAAGGGAATAGGCTTTCCATCAGCGAATTAATACCACTCCAACACCAAACCTGTTCTACACTTAGATCCATCGAAATATAATTTTCACATTTTAACATCAGTGGTTAGAACACTATCATCAGAAAGGAGTCATGATTAGGTAAAGTGAAAGGAGAAGGAGCATTAACTAAATGGTCAGTTAAGGCTTGTCCTTTGATTGATTTTTGGGAAACAAAATTAAGGTCAAACTCTGTTAACAACATCACCCACTTAGCTAAGCGTCCAGATAAGTCAGTTTTATTAAAAAGATGCTTAAGGGGATTGAATTTTGTCATGACTTGTATTTTAGCATTTAGTAAATAATGTCATAATTTACTAGTAGCAATAAAAGGGCTAAACATTGTTTTTCAATTGGTGAATATCGAGTTTCATAATCAATTAAAGTTCAACTATTGTAATAAACAGGGTTTTCTCTTCCATGATCGTCTTGTTAAGCCAACAATGTTGGAAGAGCATGGGATGATGCAACTATGTACAAGATAAATGATTTATTTGGCACGACGGGTTGTAAAACAAGTGGAGTTGCAAGGTATTCCTTTAAACTCTCAAATGTGTATTTGCAATCCTCATTCCAATCAAAAGGTACATATTTTTTGAGGAGATGTGTGAAGGGTAATGTGTGATCCGCTAAAGATGCAACAAAACAACGAATAGCTTGGATATGACCTTGTAAAATTCACAATTGAGAAATGTTCTTAAGAGGTGGCATGTTAATAATGGCATAAATTTTCTTTGTTTCCACCTCAATGCCTCTATGAGATATGAAAAACCCCAAAATTTTACCACTATCTACACCAAAGACACACTTTTTCGGATTTAATCACATTATATTTATGTATTCGTTCGAATATTTTTTGAAGAAAATTTACATTGTCTTGTCGTGTTAAGGATTTAACATGGATGCCATCAACATAATATTCCAAAATTTTATGTATGCAATCGTGAAAAATTAGGGCCATTGCTCATTGATAAGTTGAGCCGACATTCTTTAAGCCAAAGGGCACCGCGACGCAACAAAATGTTCCCCAGATAGTTGTAAATGCACTTTTGTATTGATCTTGAGGATTAATAAGGATTTGATTATAACCAAAAAATCCATCTATGAATGACAATAAAGCATGTCCAACAATTGAATCCACGATCATGTCAATATTAGGAAGTGGAAAGTCATCTTTTAAAGAAGCTTTATTCAAGTCACAAAAATCCATACATACCCTAATATGATTATCAGGTTTAGCAATTGCGAAAATGTTTGAGATCCAAGGAGAGTAATCAATAGGTTGAACGAAGCCTGTACCAAGGAGTTTTTCAAGCTCCATTTTAACATGCAAGGCTACATTAGGGTGCATTTTTTGTATCTTTTGGCGAACAGGTTTAGCATTTTCAATGAGAATGATGTTATGTGCCATAATTTTTGGGTCAATTCCTAGCATATCATAATATTTCCAAGAATTTTTTTTAGGAAATTCATGAAGTAAAGTTGCAATGTCTTCTTGTTCTTCATAATCAAGGCACTTCCCAATCTTAATAACTTTTTTTTTATCATTGATTTCCATTGGTACATCAATTGTATCTCGTAGAGGGAGTGCATTAGATTTAGGAACTTCAGAATCATATGGTTCTTTAGTGATATCACTATCTTTTTGCTTGGTAACTATCATAGCACAAGTAACCTATTTCATGGGAGTAGCAGAGGATGTGTTATCATAAACTCCTAACATTTAATTTAGAGTTTCATCACTATCAACATACTGCCATGATGGTGATAAATTCATATCAAGCAATTCAGGATGTTTGATTGTAAGTTTGTGTTTTGGTTGACATGTAATAGTGTTGATGTTCAAAGATGGTTGTTGAGTAGCTTTTGTCATCTTAGAAAAAGAATAGCCTAATCCAATTTTTGTCTCTTGTGTATTAGGTTCTATAGGGATGTGAATGCCTTGTTCATGCTTTCCACATCCTTTTCATGTATACCCCAATTGTTTAACAAGTTCATAACCCTTTCCGTAAATTCTTTCCATTTCTTTTGGATTAGGTGGAGATTGATAATCTATCTCATCAAAATTTGTTGTGTATGTTGTATTTTCTTCCAAAGTAGAGGAGATAGACATGTTTGAGAAGATTGTGTGGAATTTTGGATTGAAATGATGGTTGGTTGTTCTTGTTTCTCATCTTTCTTTTGTTTGATTATGTATTCACCCATAAATGAAGGTGTGAATTCTAAGGATTCCAAATCATCACCAAATAATTTTAGATACCGATTCCTCATATTTTTGTTCAATTTCCAGAGGGTCTATATTGGATGTTGGAATTAATGTTTTCAGAGGACTTGTAGTTCCTTTTTCAAACTACAAGCAACTTTCAGGGTTAGGGTCTATTTCAACTTGATAAATGTTGTTGTTATAGACATATTTCATTATACGATGAAGGGTTGTAGCCACTACCTTCATCTCATCAATCCATGGTTTTCCTAAAAGAAGATTATATGAAAGATCATAAGGCATGACATGAATAGGAGTTTGCAGAGTAGCCACCCCAACTATAATAGGCAAAGTGATTACACCAAGCGGTTGCTTTGTTGTATTGTCAAATCCTCGAATGGATACAAAATCAGGTATTATTTGTGATTTTTCAACATGTAATCTATCAAAGAGATTCACACTACACACACTAAGGGAAAAACCATTATCAATGAGGGTTATTTTGATACCTATTTGATTGAATTGAGCAATTATCATAAAGGCTTCATTTTTTTTTTGCAACTCTAAAGGAGCGAGTTTCATGTTGGTGAAGGTAATGTTTAGATTAATTTGATTCATCCCATGTATTAAAGTTGCCACATCATTCAAAGTTGTACCAAGAGGAACCACAACGGTTGTAGGCTATTTTAAGAAGGTGTGGTAATTTGGCTAGTTCCGCTAAACCTAAAGGAGAAATATTTGTAGAGTATTCTTATCATTCAACAAGATCATAATTCTTGTGAGGGAAGAGAGGAGCACTAGTGGATTAGTAAAAGGCAAAGAGGGTGGGTTGGTTATGATTGTAATGTATTATATGTATGAGCAACAATAATCACTTGTTAACACCCCTAGTCCCCTACTGCCCAGGACGACGACACACCCCCAAAAGACTGACTGATGAAATGACCGCCTCTAAGTAATCCTGCAGCTCGAGGACATTATGAGTTTGGCGGAAAAAAGTACTGATGGCCTTTTCACTGTTCTTAAGTGGGCCTAGAAGGAAGTTTGTGATTTGAATGGCCGTAATAGAGATCTCAACAATAGAGTAATGGAGTTGGAGCAAAAGGTCAGCTGGGGCCGTAATGAGATTGATGGGCAGGACACCCCCTTAACGGAGAAAAGACAACAGTTGCAGGAGGAAAGATTGACTAGGCTGGAGAGCAATATGTCCAAGATAGGACAAAATATCAGGGCCACTGTGGCACATAATCATAAAATTGCTAGGCACAACACCATTATCATTAATGCTATGGTGGAAAAGTTGAAAAAAAATCAAAAGGGATCGCTGGTCGTGGACTTGGATGCAGACAGAGGTTGTAGCAGTGCTGTTGTTGAAAGGATTTCGACTCACACCAGGGCTTACACGAAAAGGAAGGCCCCTGCTTCTCCACATATGGTTCAAATCCTCAAGCAGGGATTACAGGATATGAGTGAAGTTGAAAAGGAAGCCGAGGAGCTGATGAACATCTTGGATTAGTGTTGTTGTGGCTGTTTCTGGCTTTTTGGCAGTCCTTTTTTGGACCCTGTTGTCTCTTTTTTTGCTGTCATTTCCTTTTTGGGACAGCTTTCTGTTTGTTCAGACTTTTTTTAGTCTATCTTTGTTTGTTTAAACTTTGTGGTTTCAGGTCCCTGTAAAACCTATTTTTTCCTTTTCAAAAATAATAAAATTACTTGATTGCAACACACTGCTTTAGAGGGTAAAATGAATTCGAAGCTATTGGAAGGATGAAGTTTATGCTAGGGTGGGTAAAGAATGAGTTGAGGTTGAATCACATTAACGTCCTTAGTTTTAGATTTTTCACAACAAACCTTAATGGATGACTTAAGTGAGATGAAGTATTGGAGGGACTCATCTAACAATTCAAGGTCATCACAACTAAAAAGGCTTGAGGGTAAAAAAGGCAAGATCATCATGGAAAAAAAAAAAGTCCTTATGGGCAAAAAAATCAAAAAATTAGAGTTAGAAACTTGGATATAAAATTTTGAATGTTATATACAGAGGACTCATGTCCGGCTGTGATGTATATTTTTTGTAATTTTTTTCCAAGTAAATAATTAATTATGATTTTTTGATAACTTTTAAAAAATATAAAAACTTCATATGTCCCACCACCTTAACTTGGTCAAAAACTTCATGAAATTATTTTTTTATTTTTTAATTCTATAGTATGAAAAGCATAGAATGTGACACATATTTTGGATTCAAAAAATGTGATACTATTTGAAAGCTATAGATGTTTTTCAATCAGCCTATCAATCAGAACTTTAGTCATAATTTGAATAGAAAATGACTAATAATTACTTATTAAATTCAAAGTAAAGCATAATTTATATTGGTGGAGAGATGAGAATCTCCTTTAAAAACCCTTTTCGTTTCATCAATTTTGGGTAAAAAAAAAGTCATCAACCACATACCCATCATATTGCCACTTTTTGGCCCATCATGATCCTGCACATGCCCGAGTAAGTTACTGCCATATGTTATGTTGGTCATGGAGAACTTGAGAGACATTAACATTCATTATTGTAGGTTGGGAACAACAAAACTTAGTGGATGACTTAGGAAAGATGAATTCTTGAAGGATTCATCTGACAAGCCAAGGTCATCACTACTAAAAGGTTTGAGGGATAGGTTATCATTAACTGGTTTAAGCATCTCATGGAAAGCTTTAGAGGATGAAGTGAGTGAGAGGAAGTCCTGAAGGACTCCATCCAACTTGTTTACATCATCACTACTAAGAGGCTTGGATGAGTTGGTATTTCTAAATTGAATCATTTGTTTGAAAGGTTGGTTTGAAGTTTCTGGTTTTGTGTTTTTATGTATTGATGAATCTAATCTAAAAGAAATAGGAACTAATATTGAAAAGGAAATTTGCAAAAATATAAGACTATCCATAAATTCCATGAAAGAAAATGATGCTTATGCAAATGAAATAAAATATAACTAAGCTATGATGGAAAAGAAACTGTAGGAAACATAAATGTGCAAATAAATAAACTAAATTCTAGAAATACTGAGTTAAAAAGTGTAGTGGGACTGATTCGCCCAAGGTGGCGAATGAGTCCTAAGAGAGGTATTTTAAAATTTATTTATTTATTTTTTACTTTTCTAGATATGTTAAGGTCTGTACAATGCAGATAAAGACTGAAAATGCATAATTTTGGAATAATGTAATGAAACAAGATGCAATAATGAATTCTAAATGATACTTTCACTAATGCAACTTTAAGAAGCCCTAGGATGCAAAAACAATGCAAAAGATAATGCAATTGACTCCTAGCATGCAAATGCAAATACAAATCAGGAAGTTATGATGTTCAATATGCAAGTTCACCAAAATGAACCAACAATTTTGAACTTATTGTGTGTTCTATAGACTTCTCTTGCACTCTTATGATCTTTCAACTAAAAGGAGAGAGATAGAACCCCAAAATTGAAGTGATTCACTCAAATAAAAGATTTTATTATGTGATTATGACTAAATGCAATGTTGTAAATGCCACTAGATGATGAAATTGATTGACTGTGGATGCAAAACCTATAAAATATGCAATATTTGAAAACACATTGAGATATGCAAGAAAGCTTTAAAAGATGAATAAAAATGCAAATAAAACTAAACAAAAAGTTATTTCTCAGAATTTCTGTACCTGTACAGCTGAAAATGAATGGAAAACACTCTGGAAATCTAGAAAATCTAACTTTTATGTTAATTGGGACTCATTTTCCACCTTGCGTGAATCAGTCCTAGGATAGGGTTTTCTGCCTAGAAATTGATTTCTGCTCACTGGGTATCAAGATCTTCATCTAACTCAAAAATTCACCTTAGGAGGGACTCATTCACCATCCATGGTGAATTAGTCCATTTTCAATTTTCCACAAATTCAGATCTTTGTTTTGCACTTTGACATTATACAACACTTTCTGACGGAAACCCGAATTGGGATCTCAAAAAATTCCTTGAAAACAACTCAAAATTGTTTGTCTAATGGGGGGGTTTCCTTGGTCAAACCCATAGTTGGGTAATCAAACCTTAAATGGAAAAAAATCTACATAAAACCCTAGCCTTAAGTGTGTTAAAGACTAGGAAAGTTTGGAATATGATAAAACCCTATTCTATTGTGCTATAACAAGATATGCAAATGTGATTTGAATGATGCAAAACTTCAACCCTCGAAATCCTACAACACATAAAAAATGGAGACAAAAGACATGCAAATGGAATGTAGGTGAAATGAAATCCTTAATCTAATGATAGAGAGAAAATGGAATATGGAATCACTTTGAAAACAAGTCTTTAGGTGTGATTTGATGGCTAGTTGCATCTCCTCAACTTATATTTCTCCATTATTCACCATAGTCATCCATCATCAACTCTTTGCAATGTTGAACCTTGACTGAAGAGTGAGCCTCAAGACCTGCAAAAACCCTACTTTGCTTCCCTAAAACTTTAACTTTGCTAATGAAACTTATTGTGGAAGACTTGACTTTAGAATTTTCTTTGTAAAAAATGAATAAGAGATGTGAAAAATGACTTTAAATGAGTATTTATAAGCATTAATTACTAATTTTTCCATTATTTATAACTAAGAGGCCAACATTCATCAAAAAATTAAGTTGAATTAATTGAATTCCAGCTCAAAATTGAAATTTCCCTCAAAAGGGACTCATTCACCACCCTTGGCAAATGGGTCCCACCAAAGGGGACTCATTCACCCAAGATGGTGAATGGGTCCCACTAGTGGTTTTTGAAGGTGGTTTTTCAGGATATGCATGAATTAAGTGATGTTTGTCAGGATTTGAGTGATTTCTCAAGTGATATGGGCCTCTAGATAAAAAATAATGGGTCTTAAGGGCCTATAAATGATTTTTTGAAGAATGAATAATGCAGGGGTACTCAAAAGTGGATCTAATTAAGCATGAAATTGTCTCTTTTCTCAAGAGTGTCCAATTTTCTATGCCATAGAACACAAAGTTGCAAAAGGTGTCAAAGTTGTCATCTTCACGAAAACTCACCTATAGACCAAAATTTAGACTTCCAGACCTAAAGATTGGACAAGGAAGCTACAAAAGATGACTAGAGGCTATAGAAGTATCATTCAAACCCTAGTAATAGGACTCATATGCCCAACTCAGTGTATTAGTCCTAGTATACCCCTTTTTGCCATCCTTTTACAGATCTTGGCCAGTCATCAAAAGATTCCAAATTCTACCTAGAAACCCTGTAGCAAGACTCATATGCCCAACCTGGCATATTAGTCCTAGTATACTTCAAAAAGTAGATTTGCAGAGTTGCAAACCTTGTTTTGATTCCATCATTCTACCCTGAGGTACTTTACTGTTTTATTCTAGTTCATCAATCTTGTTTCATGTCGTCAAATTCCTAGGTCATATAGTGAATTTTCATAGTGCATTCAATTTCTTCTTTTAAAGTGTTGTTTAATGGTGAACATCATCAAATTACAATAGGAATCCACTAGATATTCATCAATCAAGTCACTTGGTTGAGGTATCTAGTTTTCAAATGAACTAAAGTGTGAAATAGGTCCAATTCCATCTCCCATTTAAGGTGGAACCCTATTTCCATTTTTTTCATTTAAATAGGAAAACTATAGGATATAAGAAAAATGAAATTTATTATCACTCAAAGAGATCAACAATACACCAACCCCAACCCCATTTCTTTTCTTTACACCATATTAAAAATTTCTCCATAAGATATTTTAATCATCTTCTTGCTTGAGTGAAGAAGACACAAAATATTTTTCTTCTCGAATCATATATACGTAATCCATTCATTTGAGTAGCCTCATAAGGATCAAAATAATAATGTTCTTTATCCCACTCATCTAGCAAAATATCAACAACTAAAAGTGGTGAGGTGATTGTCTCTATCAATTTTAAATCATTTTCTCCTTCCCCTTGACACATGATGAAGTTTGGATTAATAGGATTGGGAGTATAGCTATCCACATGATAATTTGAAACATACTCATCTTTAATGTTAAATATTGCTCATACCTTGTCCTTAAAATATTGTGAGAGAAATCGAAATATAGGTAACCACTAACCTTAACTATGAAATATCTTGACAAACAAATGGAAAATAATTGAGGAAAGTCAATAATTGATATGTCATGAATAATAGTTAATTTTGGACAAGATTGAAGTGTTAAATAGAGCCCCTTAATCAATCCAACTATATTTATAGAATCATCATCCAACTATAACATGCATTTGCAAATTGGAGTGTATTCAATGTCTAGTGTGTCTACTTTTGGTCATAACTAAAACACTAGCTCTTGAATCTATCATTTATTTATGTAATAAAAAATTCCTAATAATCAAAGAGAAGTAAAAATGTGGTTTCTTCACTTTACCTTCTTGTTCTTCATTGGGTTGAACAAGACCGATTAGATTATTTTCCTTTTAGTTTGATGACCTAAATGATGAGAATTAATTCAAAGAATCTTCCAACAAGTTCCTTTGAGATGGAATCAATAATTCATCCCACATGAGCACACTGAAACTCATTTTCTTCATTTTCTCTATAATTTTTAGAGGGATGATCATTGGTTTGTACATTGAAGGTGCCTAATGTGCTCTCTTTGGTTGTCTATATTTTAGTGAGGAGCTCTTAGAAAAGATGGAACATATTTTGTAGCAATAGCCATGCTAAGGTAATTTACGTCTATAGGCCACCACATCCTATTTTCCTTTTGAAAGAGGCTCTTTTTATTTTAAAGAAGGTATATGGATGATTTATAATATATTTTATTTTAACTTATGTTGTCTACAATGATTCTTAAGGGAAAATCCAAACTGTCTATAGGTTGATTGATTGCATAATGGTCTTCTAGGGTCTAAAATGCAAGGTTTGATTTAGGACTAACCTCCTTAGGAATCTCAGTATTGGAATATGTAATATCTCATAAGGATTTTTTCTGATTAAAGAATTTTTGCACAAATAGGACTTGTACATTCATTCCAATAATGCAAGTGGATTGTTTAGGAAGTTGATTGCAAGAGTAACACCATTTAACCTCTTGAGCTATATTGCTTTGGAATGGAACTAGGGATTTGATAATTTTAATAGTAGATATTTTTCGCATAGAATGCTTGACTTGCAAAGGTATATTTGGATTAACAACTTGATATATTTTAAGCTGATAGTTTTGACCCTAATTTTAGTTCTTGTTTGGTTGTTAACTTTTTCCCCAAGTTTCATTTAGGTAGTCAAGTTTATTGTAGTTTTCTTAGGGTTTAGTGGCTTTTTGTCTTGTTAAGGTGGTTAGTTTGTTGGACATGTTTTCATTAAGGTTCTAATATCCTCATCATTATTTAAATAATGGAGGTGGAAGTGGATGTAGGGTTCTTAAGATCAGGAAGAGGGACAAGGGTGTGTTGATTAGGTGTGGATAGATTTTGAAATATAGGTACATGGGGTCTAAGAGTTATTTTCCTATCTTATATCAAAAAATTCTCTACCATTATCAAAATATCACATGCATATGATAGAATAGTCCCTCCCATAGATTGGATCATGACAACTATGTTATTATTTGAGGATCTTAGATAACTTACAAGAAGGTAGTGTTAGGAGAAATTTTTACTAGAGGTGGGATTCTATCCCAATTCCTTTGGAATCTATATTAAAATCCAACATGAACTCACAATGGACTCTTTTGATTGTTGTTAGCTTGTAGATAATCAATCAAAGAAAGGTGATCACACTTATCCTTGAGTTATTAGAAAATATTATCTCCTAATTCATAGAGTTGGGTCGTAATCCCCTATACCACTATATAGGGACTTCCCTTTCAAGGATGAAGCAATGATTCTAATATCTATGCTATCCTTCATGATATTATAAACAAAGTATATATTCACAATATACTCTATGTGCTAAATGGGTGTGATAGGATTTTTTCCTAGTAAAATATGAAATACTATTCAAGGATAAAATTAAGATGCCATGTCATATTTCTATAGGTTAAGAGAACTACCTCCATTAAAAGTCGCTAAAGGTCACAAATACTATATTTCTTGGGAAAACAATTAGAGGAGTGTTAAATAATGTTATGTTTAACTAAATTAGAAGATATCCTTAAATGAGGGAACCTACCAAATGGAGGAATACAATGGGATTAGGGATATGATGATACAAAAGTTATAGTTCTTCTAATTGGTGATATAAGATGCATTTTTTCTTCTTGAAGTAAAAGATGGTAATTCAATAAACTAAAATTACCACTTGAAGAAGCTCTTGTTTGGATCCTTGGTACAAATGATTAGCATGGTTTGACACCAAGAGAGTGAAGTTTCCAAGTTCTTGAAATTGGTTCCAATGGCTAATATTGTTAATATAACACCAATATTCTTGGTACGATGATATAAATCTCATTAAATTGGTCCCATCGGCTATGCAAAAAATTGTTGTCACCTAGATTTTACCCTTTGAACTTGTTTAACAATCTAGTGATATAATGCAAATTATCTCAAGGTGTGGGAACCCACTAATGAAATTGTACCTTTAGAGAAGGCTAGTTCCTTTACAAAACATAGATGCGAGTGTTGATCTAACTCAACACTAACTAAACTAAAAGAGTACACATAGTATATAGTTCAAACTCAAAGAATACACAATATAAAAATAAAAAGAGGCAAAGTTTTAGTCTTTATTGATTCTAAGGCATGTACATTATATATAATTTAAACTTTTGAAAATAGGAAAATATTAAAAAGAAGATTGTTCTATTTGTATATTTGCTAAAATGTGAGAACTCCATGTAAAATGAAAACATAAGATGCATATATCATTATGTAATTTTTGAATAAAGGGAATGTGCAAACTGGCACAAGGGCCCTAGAAATCAACGATCTTCTACAATTTCAAGTAGTTACCATGTCTTCTTGCCAAGTCTTTATGATATTTTAAACCTAAATATGTCATGAACCATATGCTTTAATTCCCAAGGAGTATAGGAGGCTATTAGGCTTCACCGATTGTCACATCTAATCATAGATGGTACACAAATCCACATGCAAGGAAAAAAAACTCCCCCAAAAAATCATTGAAAGAATGACCTAGAGATGACATCACTTATGACATTAATTCTACTCAGAAAGGATGGGTGGGTGGGAAAAGGGATGCAGGTAGGTGGGAGAGGTAATGCACCCAATACCAAACTTCTTATCACAATATTATGTTCCCGTGTCTCAACCATGACATTAAAATCCATGAACCTTCAACAAAGACATAGTAGATCCATCAAAGTATTAGTACATACATTATCCATCAGACCATCAAAATGGGGAGAGAAGTATGAAATATTTCAATGTCTCTACATAAATATTTATCGCTCTTTCTTTATCAACCCTTTGAACTATCGAGATCCCTTTGATTTCCATACCTATTAGGCCTAGAAAGAGGGCATGCCCACCACCAATATCTTGAAAACGCATATCCATTGGAAGTCAAACCTCCATTAAACAACCTACCATGGGAGGGAAGAGATTTGGTAAGGGAAAGGGGCCCATAATGGGTAGGGGTCCAATGGTGGGTATAAAAGTAGGCTTGAGTGGGCCCCATAGTGGGTAGGCTTAATATCCACTAAACTTTCACTTTATATCCAATTGCAAAACATGTTTATCCAGAAAGTAAACAAACTTCCAAATCATGTGATGCCACATCAGCGCACCAATAATACATGACTTAGTGACCCACTATTGGTCTCACCTTTTTTTTGGATTGTTTTATATACCTTGAAAAAAAGCATGTTGATGTGGCATCATATTTGATGATGTAGCCTTGAAACTAATTTTTATAAGTAGGGGACTTGTTAAATAGGCTACTGTACAAATTTGGGAGTGATATGAAATTTTCACAAAGGACTTTGACAAGCGTGATGTTAGGGTGGCTCACTATAGGTCCATCTCCCTTATTGAGGGATGAGAAAAGACAAAAAAAAAAGACTCTTAGATATATGATGAAGGAATGGGTGGAGTTTTAGAATTTTGGGGATGAATGGAGGGAAGTGTAAGAATGGTGATGGTTGATGTTTGAAGGAATTAGATAAATTTTTGAGTGGAATAATGTAAATGTCAAGGAATTCAACTTTTAGGTAAGGCATGATCGAGATGAAAATTCTAAAATTAATAGATGGATGAAGAAGCATAAAATTTTGAAAGATAAATCTAGAAAATTTTGGTAGTTCAAAGAGGAAGGGAATGGAAGGAACATAAGAGAAAATCCAAAACTTTTAAAATGATAAATATTTGGTGAAAATCAAAATATTTTGATAATTTTTTTAACCATTGAGGGTGTATGGAAAGAGGTGCTAGAATAGGGGATGACGAAAAGTTTGGCTCTAATAGGATACATAGAGAAATTGATAGAGTTAAAAATTATTAAGGGGTTGGAGGGACTCATACCATATTTTGAGAATTAGGGAATAAGAAAGGGGGTGAATGAGATGAAAGGTTTGATGAAGATGGATTGATGAAGAAGTCCAAATTTTTTATGAATGTAGAGGACTTAGTCTTTTAGAATACTTTTGGGCTTTAGGGATCAGGAATGCAAAGGAATGGAAGAAGGGTAAGGGAAACCCTAATAGTCTAAAGGAAGACTTTTGGGCTCTAAGGATCAGTAATGCGAAGGAATGGAAGAAGGGTAAGGGAAACCCTAATACTCTAAAGGGCTAAAAATATTCAATATTTAGGACACTTTTAGATTTCAAACTTTGGGGATTGGGGATTTCAAATGAAGGGCACAAATGTAATGAAAATTGTGAAATTCTAAAAGGTACACAATATCAACACTTAACCACTTTCTTAAGATTTCTAGGTGGGGTATTAGGATTGATAGGAAGGGCATATACGAATGGATACCACTGAATCTCTAAAAATCAAATAAAAAAGCTTAAGACATTTTTTAAAGGATTAGAGTGGGGAGTTATGATCAATAGGGAAGGTATACCGACATAAGCAACCTCAAAACTTCAAAATCTTGAAAAATCAACATAGTCAATTTTGGTTTTTCAACTAGGGTATTTGACTAAGATATGAAAGGGGGATTAATACAAAAACTAGAGGAACCATTCTAAGAAAGATGGACCATTTAGAATATCTTAGATTGGTTATAATCAATGGGTAATGAAAGTGGTCATGAAATGTCAACAGGTTGCCACTCAAGTACTTGAATTAGGGGTAGTTTATTAAGATTGCAAATAAGTGTCCCCAAAGATCAAATAGTTTGTTTTCAAATTATGTACAAGGTAGAATTTAGAGATTACCAAAGGTTTGGTTTGTAGTTATAGATTGAGTTTATGAATGTCAACTAAATAGGTCTATACTAACAAACTTGAGTTAAACTATAATAGAGAAAAATATTCTGATTTTAATCTATACATATTTCATAGCCTTATAGATTCAACACTTATTCTTTAGCCATAGGAATGAGCAAATTGTCATCTTATTTACTTTCCTTTTATAACAATTTGCATAATTATCAAGGATCTATCTACCTAACTATTATTTATTAGTCTCTAAGTTAATTGTGTTTGCATGTGTGCATCTTATCGGATTAACCTAAACAACCCACATATATTCTTCATTTTTACAATTATTACAAATGATTTAATCACTTATCTAATTTCAGATAATTTAGACCATTACAAACAACTTAATTAATGATTTTAAATTTAAAATGGTATACTTATTTTAAAAGTATACGAGGCAATTTTATATAGAAAAATGTTAAAAATTCTTATCAACTGATGAATTATTTGAGGGGGGCCTATTTTGTAACGTAACTAAAACAAAAATGTAATCAGTTGCAGGCTCAGGAAACGACAGCCTTCGAAAACAAGAATAAGCTGTTACAGGCATAGAAAACAACCCATCCAACTTTCACACGCAGTATGAACAACGTCAAAAACTCATCCAATCTTTCTCTGACAGTCGTCAAACTTCAAATACAATCACGTAACCTGGATTTGAGCTTTGAAAATCAATTTTAGACATTGGCGAACATCAAACATTTGTTTCACTTTACTATACGGCAGAATATAATATTGTTTTTAAGTCCTGCTATTGAGACATTTTTGTGCCTAGACATGCCCGCCTTTCCTCTATAAATACAAACTACAACTCCCCCAGCAGTACATGTAAGCATTTGTTCTTTGTAACTCCATTGCATTGTGAAGTTATGAAGAAAACCAGTGTTGCCAAATTCATAGGAGTAATCTTGGTATGGCTCTTGTTTGACAAGGCTTATGCATATAGTGCTTTTATTATGTTTCCACAGCCTGGATGTCCTGTGGGTCCTGTTATGATTGCCGACAGGTGTGGGTGTTTTGCTGTACCCAGCGATTACCATGGAGGATATATGTTTGATTTCCAAGGACAGAATGTCGCTCTTTATAATACTGCTGACTGTGACGGCCAATATCATACTCTCCTTACTGACACTGAAAAAGACTGCAACCCTTTTGGCTGGGTTAGCTTATTAATTATCTGCGGATAATCTATGCTTTATCCAAATTACAAGCGATACCACCATGCCTATCCAAAGTGTATTCTGTGACTTTGGTGTTGCGTATTGTAGGAGGAGTTGCGTGAGGTTTTGTATGTGGTCTTTATAGTTTGTGTCTGGTCTAGTTTGTTAAACTTAGTAAAGGTTTGTAACTTATCTTTATGATCGAGGAGGATTTCTGTCTGGTTCTTGTGATTTAACGCCATCTCTTCGCTTAAATTTACTCTGTGTTTGTATGTCCTTTTCGATTGCACTCAACATAAATCGCTGGAATGTGTAAGCTGTTTAGGTGGACGTGAAACAGCCTGCATGTTGATCACGTGTCAGCTATTTAAGGGCATTAATAATTGAAGAATGATTCTTCAATGTGAGCCTTTTTTTTTTAATTTTTTATTTTGGGTCATATTTAGTTAAAATCTGAGATTTATATTTAAAGGTATTTGGTCTTTTATTAAATTTATTTTTTATATATTTTTAATTTGATATTTTTTGCAGTGTATTAAATTATAATATTTTATTAGGATTCAATTACATAGTTTTTCAGTCGAATTTATTGACATATGTTTCATGAATATTAATTAATTTAGATAAATCTTACACTCTCATGAACACGAACGAATGGTACACTAAACAATAGGGGAAAGACCCCAATTACTGCCCATGTTCCAATAACCATTCATTGATACATGTTAATTAAAAGCCCACTTAAAAATTCCAAATGTACCAATAGTTGTCCACTTTATTCCCAATAGTTACAAAAAAAAGTACTTTTTTAGAGGAGTTGTGCAACTTTATTGGTACCAATAGTGCATGATTACTAAGGAATTTGTGCATATGTATTGGATCAATTGTGATAAATTTTGTGGTGGTCAAAGTGAGTAGTTATTGGGCATTGGAGGATATATATCGTGCGTCAACTTGAAATGACCACTTTTTGACCTGTGTACATAATTAATTGTCTTGTGTTTGTCATAACTACCCACAAGCCGAAACAATAGCTATAAGCTCTTAAGTCACATACAAAAAAACACAAAAAAGAAAATTCAAAATCTGATATACTATTTAGGAGCTTAGGGTGCACAAAGTTAGCTATAACAACTACTGGTACCCTTCACCTAAGTATTCTTTGCATCTAAGTGATTCTAATAGAGGTGAGCCATATGAAATTTAAGACTTCTTGAGAGGTCACCCAATCCATTTCTACTCCAACTCAAGTATGCTTAACCATAAATTTTTTTGAAGATCATACCTATTTAGCTTGCTAGCCCATTTACAAAAAGTTTAACAAGTGCTTTTTTTATGAACTATTTAAATTACAAAATCATTTTAACTCATTAAATGACTTATTTTCTTCACAAGAAAACCACTTTAAATTGGAGTATATTTTCATCTAAATTTATATAAAATCTGAATTTTTTATAATTGATGGACATTTTTCTAATTTTGTTTTTAAGATGTGACACTTGAAAAATAATTTTGTATGTCGTATTTCTAATTAGTGATATTTTTTAGTTGAATATATTTAAGACTCAACTTTTAAATATAATTTTTTTTATCTAAGTTCTTTTCAATTAAATTTATTCAAGATTTGATATTTTATAATTGAAAAACATTGTTTTTGCTAAATTTATTTCAAATATAACTTTTACCTCCTTTTTTTTAACTTTTATAATTGAAAATTATTTGGTTTAACATATAATAAAAAATTATATTAGAATTTAAAGGTTTACTCACTTAGTTAACAATAAATTTAGATAAAAAAGATTAGATTGATCACTTTCATAAGATAAAATTGACTAAACTCTTTATGGAAAACTATTTTTTATTAAATTCACTTTAAATTTAGATTAATAGTTAGAGCATATTTTCACTTAATGCATTGAAGATCTAGCATTTATAATTGATGGTTATTTTTTAAATTGAATTTATTTATTTATTTATTTTTGATTGGTGAAGTGACATAAGAGAGTTGTACCTCAAAACATAAGATTTTAAATCAAAATTAAACACTCCAAAATGACAGCTCCATAGGAGGGCCAAAGAGTAATACATATCAACACTTACACTTCTATTTGTATATTCTATTTACTATATTTATTTCTTATACTCTCACAAATTAGTCATTCCATCTACAATCACATCATCAATATCTTCCAAATCTAAACCTTCCAATTCCACCACAAATGACCAATCCACTGTTTCTACATTTGAGACACTAACAACCACCTTTAGAAATTATAGACCCCACCATGCACCATGTTTGCATTCGATGTTTTTTTCACTAAATGCATAGATGATGAAGGGAAACAATGGTCCATTATAGTGTGGATAGATAGAGGGCCAAAAGCTTAGATCAAGAGGAAACCCAAGCGTTGCATCTTCTATCACTTTCTTCAGACCACCACACCATTTCAGCTTAATCAATACTTCAACCACTACCTTGACGTAATCCTTTGTTTCACCCAAGTCCAACCTTATTGATACAAACATTGATGCAATATCAGTATTAAACCTATTCCAACAATAGGTAAACATGAATGTTTTACCAATCACTATCTACATAGCTTGCAACAATAATGTAGACTTAGTATTAAGCTATTTCTTAAGTTGTAGCTCCAATATCTCTCTGAAATATATTTTCCCTTTTTTGGTGAGGCATATGGTTGAGTCAATCTTTTTTAATTGCAAAATCTCATCAAAAATATTTAAGATCATTAATAATTGAAAGAATAATTTCAAAGTTAAATTTTCTTAGGATTTATATTTGGTCTTTGATATAATATGTATTTGGGTTTTATAATTATCGATTTTTTTATTTATATTTATTAAAAATATAAATTTTATAATTAATGGTTTTTTGTTTTTATAGATGTAGGATAATTTTTAATTAAATTTAATTTTCATAAAAAAAAACTTCTATTTGGTATTTTTGTGTTGTATTAAATTTTATTAATTTTTATCAAGATTTAATTGTATAGTTTTTCAATGAAATTTATTGATATATTCTTCAAGTAAATTTTGATTTACTCGCCCATTTGCCCTTAAATCACCCTCAAAACCAACCACAAGGCTAGCCTCTAGGTCAGCCCCAAAATCAGTCAAGCCAAACAAAAGCCCAGCCTACTAGCTCTATTGTAGGTAGAGCCTTCAAATCTTGAATTAAGAAAATGGGCGAGTATGTTACAAAAGAGTTTACGAAAGTCAAGATCAACTTGTCTGCTTTTGAGTTGCTCAAGGTTCCTGCAGTTAGGCACGCCTTCTTTAGAGTTATTAATGGAACCCCATATTTTAAGGCAACACAGGAAATACTGGCCAAGAGAGTCTCTTTCAAAGACCCTCCAAGTGAACTTGTCATTCAACAAATTCATGGGAAGAAGGAAGATCCACTTCAAAATTAGTTGACAGGTAAGCAGCCTACAAAGGAATCAAATCAGAATAATAGGAAAAGCTCCAAGGATCAGCCCTCCAAGAAGACTAAGGACAAGGATGGTGATAAGAACAAAGCTCAAGTAGCTTAGATGGACACACCTATGGGCCTCTTCCAAGGAAAGTTAGAAAAAACCACCCTTCCTCACCACCATCTGGATATTTGAGAAGAATTTGCACAATTGTTTGATTGACTCTAGAAAATCAGCCAATGTCATGCCTCTAGCAGTGTGTAAAGCCCTTGGGACTACCCCCACACCTTCAAGAAAAAAGGTGACTCAGCTGGACAAGACAGAGATTAACATTGTGGGAGAAATGAATCAAATCCTAATGCAAATTGTTGTGGACCCAAGGGTGCAATAGGTTATTGACATCCAAGTTGTGGATATTCCTTATGGATATATGAAATCATCTTGGGACATGACTTCACCCATGCATTGAACAGATATGCTGCAACAAATTTTTACCACATGTGGCTGCCATGGAAAGGACTGTAAAATTAGATTTGCATAGATCGGGAGCCACGTATGAAATTCATGATCACTGAATGCAACAACCTAAATGAAGTGTTGTTTATAGAAATAGACCTGGGGAATTATTGTCCCTTTGCTTATCAGGAAGAAGCGGAGCTTCAACAAGAAGGGATGGTTGCTGAAGTCTTCTTGGTGCAATGCAACCCTCTGATTGATTTAGCCCATACACCTCAGAGCACATAAATGCTAGTAGAAGTCGATGATGAGGAATCTCTTAAAGACGACACTTTAGGATTGTTGGATGGATTTCAAGACTTTATGGAAAAGTGCATACAAAATAAACTTACCTTGGGTGTGAGAATGAATTTGCAAGAGCTCATGCTACCTAATTGGTGTAGGGTACACAACGCTACCCACTCTGAGTTTGAGTGTTTCTTATACCGAACAACAGTAGAGCATATCAAAGCACGGGTCACCCCCAAAGATGAATTGTTGATGGAACAACTTTTTGTGGATCTTAATCAGTCAACACCTACCCAAAAAACCTTTGTGGTAAGTGTGAAACCAAAGGAGAGGTCACGCCTCACTGGCCCTGAAGTCAAAGACTCAACTAAGTTCTAGACTCTGTGGTTTGATGGGTTCAAATCCAAACAAGGAGCGAATGTCAGATTTGAGCTAATTATCCCTACGAGTAAGACTTACTTTACTGCCCACAGACTCCAATTTTATTGCACCAATAACGTAGCAAAGTATGAAGCTTTACTACATGGTCTTTTAATGGATTTGAGAAAGAATGTTAAGATGCTACAAGTTTTTGGTGATTCATAACTGGTAGTCAAACAAGTCAGAAAATTGTACTCATGCTACAACAAAAGACTAGGAAACTATAGGCATAGTGTTTGGGACCTTTTAGAGGGTCTAGATGCATTCAATATACAACTAATCCCATGTACTTAAATCATATAGCTAATGCTTTGGCTCAAGTAGCCAACACTTGCAACCCCTATCTGCTTGGCCTCAAGAAGTTCACTATGGAGTTGACCTCTACTCCATCTGTTCCAGACAATGTCACTCACTTCCAAGTATTCAATGATGATAAAAATATCTTGGAATTCATCATGAGTTCCGACGTGTTTGCAACACAAATAATTGATGAAGCTAATCCAAAAGAAGTAGAATTAGATATGGGAGTCATCAACCTCAAAACCAACACTATTCCCTGAGGTATGGTTCAGCTTGAGTGCATATTTGATTTGAATTAGATTAGAGATCAGGAACAACAAGCAAAGAAAGAATCCATAAGTAACCAATGTGACATCCACAACCTTAGAATGACCGAGGAAATAAAAAATGTTTTTATTGGGAAAAGTGTGTACTACAGAAGAAAAGAAAGGAATTGTAGATGCTTTGCGGAAGTATCACAATGTGGTGGCATGGAGCTACAAAGACTTGAATACTTATGATTCTTCCATCATCACACATACCATCCCTCTCAAGCCCAGTGTCCAGCCATTCTGACAAAGACAACGCCCTATCAATGCCTTATTGGAGCCAATCATCTACAAAGAGGTGCAGAAGCTACCTTCAACCAGAATAATCTTTCCAATCAGACACTCCACATGGGTGGCCAACTTGGTCTTGGTTAGGAAAAAGAATGGAGAAATCAGATTGTGCTTGGACTTCTGCAATCTGAACAAAGCTTCAGAGAAGGACAACTATCCAGTGCCTTCGCTAGATGAGGTATTGCAGATTTTCAATGGCTCACAAATGATATCCTTTCTCGATCGATATTCTGGATACAACCAAGTCATGGTGTAGTACAAAGATTACCACAAGACAACATTCACCACCAAGTGTGGCACCTTTGCATATAGAAGAATGCCATTTGGGCTCATCAACGTCGGTGCCACCTTTCAGTGCGCCATGGAAATTTCCTTTAAAGAATTGATTAGAAAGTGTATAATCATCTACATGGATGATTTGACTGTGTTCTCAAAGAAGCAGAGCGACCATGTCTCTGACTTATGTAAGGTTTTTCATAGATGTCAAGAATTCAGAGTTTCTCTCAACCCAAAGAAGTGCATCTTTAGAGTTACAGAAGGGAAATTGCTTGGGCATGTTATCTCAGAATGAGGCGTCTCCATTGATCCTGAGTGCATTCAATCCCTACTAAAGATTTCGCTAGTAGGCAACAAAAAAGAACTCAAATCTTTCTTTAGAAAGATCAATTTCATCAGAAAATCCATCACAGGCTTCACTAGGATCATCAAGCTGCTTAATGTTATGTTGAAGCAAGATGCTAAGATCGAGTGGACCCCAAAAGTGAAGTAAGCCTTCAAAGAAATTAAGAAAGCAATTGTCGATGCACCTATTTTGGTTAGCCCAAACTATATGAAGCCATTCTAAATTTATTCCTTTGCTTCAGACCACTCGTGTGCCAACATTTTGACCTAGAAAGATGATGATAGAAATGAGAACCCTATTGCATTCATGAGTGCTCCCTTGAAAGATGCTAAGCTAACATATTCAAAATGTAGAGAAGCAATCATATGCCCTTGTTAGAGGAGTTAAGAAGCTTAGGCACTACATCTTGCAGAATAAGGTGTTTTCCATTGTCCCAGACCCTACAGTAAAGACGTTGCTCATGCAAAATGAGCTTGGAGAACGAAGAGCCAAGTGGGTTACCTTTCTGTAGGAGTACAAAATGGAAACTCAGCCATTGAAGTTGGTTAGAGGATAGGCACTCACCAACACAATAGCTGAAATAGCAGCAAAGGCAGGACCTAAACTTACAGTTTAGTAGTATCAACTTGAAGACATTTCCCCAGGGGAATGGTACGATGACATAGTCGACTATTTGTTTAACCAAAAATTCCCACCTCGCTTGCAAGGAGTTAAAAAGTGTGCTCTTAGGCTAAAAATTAGTAGATACATGTTGTAGGGATCTATACTGTACAGGAGGAATCACGAAGGTGTCTATCTAAGATTCCTTGGCAAAGACCAAGCTGATCGGGTTCTGAAGGAATTTCACAACAAGTATCGCACTGGTCATGGATTAGGTCCCTCCACCACGCATCAAATATTACGGGCAGGTTACTACTAGCTAACAGTCTTCAAGGATGCTCACAACCATGTCTGTGCGTGCCACATATGTCAGACCGCCGCAACCAGAGAGAAGAACGATGTTGTCCTATTGCAACCAGTTCTGGAGGTGAGACCATTCGTACAATAGGGTCTTGACTTCATTAGTCCAGTAAGCCCATTGTCATTTGTAGGACATAGGTACATTCTAAGTGCTTCTAATTATTGCACTAGATGGACAAAGGCCATTCCATGTAGGTAATGCACAACAGAGGTAGTTACAAATTTTCTTGAAAGTTTCATTTTAAATCATTTTGGTTGCCCCTATGCTTTGGTGTGTGATAATGGCCCTACATTTTCCTCACTTAACTTTGCTAGTTGGGCCCTTGATTATGGAATTTCTCTTAAATTATCATCCAATTACTACCCCTAGGGCAATGACTTAGTCGAATTCACCAACAAGAACCTTACCACTATAATAAAAAAATTGCTTGACAGGAATCCCAAGGACTAGCATACCCAACTCCATTTCTCCATTTGGGAAGATCGCACATGCCATAAGGCTACCCTTGGCGATTCCCCATTCCATCTTGTTTATGACATAGAGCCTATATTCCCAATCCACTTGAAGATTCCCACCCTCCAATTTATCAATGACTTTTACGAAGGAGGGGATCGTAGAGAAGCTCGCTTGGTTGAGTTGTTACATTTAGTGGAAGTACATGACCATGCAATAGAAATTTTCTCCAAACATTAGGGCATAGTCAAGAGATGGTTCCATTGCTGAGCCAAAATCAAGGCCTTCTGAATCACTGATCTAGTCTTATGTTGGGAAAAGTCCCACGAAAAGAAAGGGGGGCATAAAAAATTCGACAAGCTTTGGTTTGGCTCCTTTCAGATAGCTGAAATCCTTGGAGACAATGCTTTCTTCCTAAAGACTCTAACTGCCAAAGACTTCTCATTTCCTATTAATGGGCAACACCTAAAGCATTACTTCCAAGTTTGAGCTCTTTAGAGCTATTCTCGTAAATACTTGTATATAGGTTAGTTTAGGTTGCTTTTGTTTTGCTTTTGTTCTATTGCTTTGCACCACTTTTATTTTGCTCGTTTCTCAGCTGTTTTGTTTTGATGAGGGTGTTCTTCATTTCTATTGTGGTGGTTGTGCTCGTTCAACGAATGGTTCACTTTGTTTCCCGTTCTCAATGTTCTTCGCTAAATATTCACTCAACCCTTGGCCCCTAATGCTTACCTCGAGAATGACCTCCCATTTGAACTCTGTAGAACTCGACCCTTGGTTGGATCCATTTTATGCTCATCTTAGATCATGCAAACATATTAATTATTTCCAAGAGCTATGTAGTGGCATTATGACAACTTAGTAAGTGAATTAAAATCTTAAGCTGCTCAGATGACCCTTTGTGGTTCCCAAACACATAGTAGGCTTCAATGCTTACACAGTTGAGTAGAAGAAGAAAGTGTTGAAAGAGGTATCAAAGAAAGAACATAAAAAAAAGAAACGATGAAATCAAGCAACCGTATGGGTGTGCGATAACTCTACTGGGGCTATGGATGCCCGATTGATAGTAGAGCAATATCCATGGGGTCACAATGAAAACTCCATTGGGGCTATGGATGCCTAGCTGGCAGTGGGGCAATGTCAGGTTACTTTTGGGGTTGGATGATTCATGTAGCTTGCTCGGTTGATTGATCGCTGTCTGTCATAGTTTCTAAGGAAAGGGAATGAATTCACTACACACACACTTCTGAGATGTTTCATAGGTTGACTCAACTAAGGATCTCATTCTCCTAGTTCATCTTTAGAAGCTAGCCCCTAGTCTACGAAACTAGAGATTCTGGGTTTTGAATGAATACTTATCCTATGAATGCTCGGGAGCATTCTCTAGCAGAGTCGGCATTTATTATGACCTCAGCACACATGTCCCATTCAGAATGGGGACCCTCTCTTTCCTTCGCCTCGTTGGGTCATTTTATTGTCATCTCGTTTTGCATGCCCCCTATTTCGTGTTCAAAATTGTCAGTAAGCTCTTAGGGATGTCATTTTAAGTTGACCATGTTTTTCCCTATCAAAATTTTCCATGTCCTTATTCTTAGCAGGTTCATTTGGTTTCCCATTTTGTAGAGTAGCCCCTCTTGGATTGTCGTCCGCTCATCACCTTGTCTCAGTGACTTTTATCGACAACTTTCTGCCATTTGGGTTCGAGGTTCATTTCGTTGTCTGTCTATCGCTGACATCCCAATGACCTTTCTTTGGCGGCATCCCGCCTGTCGGAACCCGAACCCTTCAGTGTCATCCGATCATCACCAGGTAATTAAATGGCTATCCGTTAATGGCTGCCTGACTCTCGGACCCTGGTGATCTTGCGGCCATTTTCAAATCGAAGCCCACCAACTTTTGGTCCACCGTACCTATTTTTATTGTTGGCATTTAATGCCTTAACTTCTATAAATAGCCAGCTTTGAACTGTCATTTTCACATGTTAGTTTGATTAGAGAAAATTAGAGGAATTAGACAGCCATCTCCCAGCACCGCATTTGAGCTCGACAAACCACACAACCAATTCAATGTGTTTATTAGCTAGTTCGTCGGCAACATTCATCGGATTCTTGAGGTGAGTTTTCCGCCCTACCCTGCCTCATGTTTTTCTGTGATTTCTTCCTAAAATAATGAATTTAAAAGAGAAATAACTCAAGAAATAGGTATAGAAAACCGCGGCACACAAAACCCATGTGCTTGAATCTTGGCAAACTTCACAAATCGACCATTATCCAACCGCAGAACTTGCACTCTTCGTCACTTGGTTCAGAGTGTTCACGCTCTATGGGCCCAAGCCTCCTCATCTTTTTCATCGACACTTGAAAACTAATCCACACTTTCAAGCGATGAACCTATCGTTCGGGCCCACCATCATGGGAAAACTTTTCCCTCTCTATGTTGAAACTTGGCAAAAATCTTCTGAACTGAAATGAAGTTCAACACACTACCAGGTTTGTGCCTATGGGACTCTGTCCCTGGGGTTCCAATCATAGTCTTCTGGTTCTAGATGGTACTATGATCCCAACTATCTGGTCTTTGGACTATGACTCCCTCTCTACTGGTTGACTTTACGAACAAACGACTGACTGCCCAATGCCTTTTCGGGTTCCAACCCATGGACCTTTATCTGTGGGTTGTCATGGTGAGACCGTCATTTTATATGACCTTTGAATGACTTCCCTCTACCTTTCGGCTCCTGATTCCCTCACAGTTGTCAAACCAAATGTCAAAATTCTAAGTGATCAACGTTTGATGGGTCATCCCCCACAGACCTTTGTCATCGGCGCTCTGTCCCGTCCAAACTGTTTCATAAGGGAGAACTATCTCTATCCTCTTGGCTTCTAGAACCTAACTTTGTTGTAGCTACTAAGCTTTCAGTTGATCAACAAAGCAAATGTGAAGGCTGCCCCTCCATTTAGACTCGATCACTCAGATGCCCCCCATCAAACCTTCGCATGTTGCTTGTCGTTTCAAGCGACAATAATCCAACAAATTTTTTCCCCCTCTAAACCGAGATTCCCAAATGCCAAGGTATGATATCAACTACCTTCCATCACCACAGGTTCCGCCCAATGAAACTCCACCCCCTGAATGTCATCCTGCAAGAGCTATTTTGAACATAAAAACTCAAATGGTGAAGCTCCTCTCTGACTCTGACCGCTTAAAAGGTGACCCAAATGCATGTTAAAATAGGGCACTCCCCTTAGTGGACTCCTCAAAGTGGCCAAATTCGAAGGAGGGTCGGGACAGGCGGGCCGTCGTGCCCTGATTGTTGTCCCTCTTGCAACAACTCTAAAACAACCATCAATTGAAGTCAGAGCATTTGGGCTAAATCATCCAAATTCCCTCTTATGAACCACTAATGACAATTTGGATTATATGTTAGATTTCTCAAATGTTGAATTATCCAGTATAACTCCATTTGTAGGGATTTGACTAACATTTATGTATTTTGTGCTTGAATATGCTCACCTCTCTTTTTCCACAGGATATATGGAATTAGGTGCATGACCTTCGAGGGTGGCCACGGAGAAAGACAATGGAAAAAAACTAAGGCACCCCCTAGAAAAGAAAATAGGAACATATGAGTATCAATTCCAAGGGGAACCCCTAAAATCCAAAGTCACCTCAGCATAGAAGGAGGTCACAAACACAAACATTGGACATATAGACATCGACGTGTTTAACCAGAGAGTCAGAATCAACCCTACCATGGAAAATGCAATACTAATAAGAAGCTATGGGTTGGTCAAAGCAGCGGGCTTCCCTTCCACTCATGTTGCCTCTGAACTAGTAATGGCTTGCGAGGCAAATCAACCAGAGACCAGAACAATATTGGATAGGCACAAAAATATTTTAACTGACATGTTTGCCAAGGAAATAACAAAGACTTTCCATATCCCTACCTTCGGGGATATGGAATTACCAACCATAAATGATTGCAAGGAAACATGGGATGAAAAACCCCTAAAATGCAAAAAGCTTCTAAATCAACATTGGTTGAAAGAGAAGAGTGGCAATGCTCCAAATGTTCCCTAGGAGCTCTTTCGCAGGGACTTTTGTGAAGACTATCATGACCTCGTAACATTGCTGAGCATAGTGATGGGCCTTATGATTGCGGCCTTCTTCCAGGAGTGGATGATGTACTTTGTTGAGGAGATCCTCCAGGGCGAGGCCATGTTCTATTGGGTAGGAATAATTAGTAATTGCTTCCACAAGCAATTTATGGTTGTCAAGAAAACCTCTAAAGTTTACATGATATCTTACTTGGTCTATTCACTAGTTGAGAGGATGCAATACAAAGGCTTGTTCTAAGCTCCAGATGAGGAACTAGGGAGGGAGCTAAAAGATTATGATAAGTACCCTCAACTGCAATTCAGAAACTTCAAGAGGAAGTATTGTAGGGTCAATGATGCTTTCATAGGTCATACCATCAGACTGCGTGGCAGTGATTTTGAGAGAAGAGTCTTCCATAGTGCCTTTCCTTCCTTGAATAGTTTTCCTTCTTATTCATACAAATTAAAAAGTTCGCATACATCCATGTCAAAGGCTTCTCAGAAAGACCAAACAAGCTGCCCTAATATCGTAATGATTGGATAATGCTATTAGAGCTCTCTTGGAAACTATGACATATACATGCCCTTTTGAGCAGCAAAAATAGAGCAGGGATTCCTTATCCCTTCTCCTTTGGCCAAGGGCTATATGAGCTTCATACCTCTCAGTGTGTTGATAATTCAAATAAGGAACTAACAGAATACCATTTAAGATTCCATATCGCCTGACCACGGAAGGACCCCTATGGCCATCTCAAGAAAGCTCTTGGACCTTAATACACCCATCTATAGAGCGTTGAGGATTTTTGGGCTAATTGCAAAGATGATTTATATGAAGTGCAGATGAGGAACTATATGCGAATGATTTCATATTTCATAAAGGTCAATCTATTCCCCATACTGGACTAGGTGGAAGAGGATGAAAGCATAGTGATGGATCCTCAGTATAACACAGTTGCTAATGTCCTATTGTTACTAATTGACTGAGATGAACGGGAGGTTGATGACCTTGAAATTCTAACCAAGCCCATTGAGGCTCGAACAAAATAGTGGATTGATGGGAAAATTGCCTAATTCAAGCAAAAAGGGGTCGTTTTGACCTATGAGGGGATCAAGAATGAGCCAAGTGAAATAGGTAGTGGGGCAGTTGCTACCCCATCAGGTGAAACCTCTCAATCTCCTCTGCCCACCAGAACAAGAAAGAGAAAAGAGGCTGCTAAGCAACAGCCCAATCCCAAGGTGTATGCTAGAAAGGCTTCAAAATGTGAACCTTCCAAAAAGCATAAGAGATCAGGAAGTGTCACAGAGATGCCTCTCATTCAGGAAGATCCACTTCACGAGGGAGAGGAAGAGATAGGGGCTAAGTAACCAAAATCTCCACTTGTTTCCTTTGATACTACTACTACTGCTGCCCCTCCGCTTGCTTCCCAGGCAATGGTTGCTACTTCCCCACCTGCGGTGGATATCTTGGTCCACCGTGCCTCTTCTCCACCCACCATGCAGGTTCTAACCATTGACTCTTCCTCTACCACCACCTCTCCACTCTCTTCCATGTCCATGTCTCCGACCACTTCCCTCTCATTAGTAAGAATAATAATGTGAATGCCTAGACTCTCACTTCCAGAGGCATTCTCCTGCCATGTGCAGAACGTTCCTATAGAACTCTCATGAGTGCCAATGAACCCGACTATTAAGGTTACCTTGGCACTAATTCTAGCCAATATTCCCACCTCCACTCCCCCAATTGAACCACCAGAAATGAAATCCATGATGAAAATATCTGCTCAAGGAGTTAGAGAGGCAAGAAAAGGAAACAACAAGGGAATTGGAGGAGGAAGCAGATGACTACCATGAAAACCCATAACACCAACATTTACAAATTGATAAGGTAGTTTGTGAAGGAGAAGAAATAGAGTCTTTCGAGAGTCATGAAGAAGAAGATGCCAATGCCAAGTACATTGTAGATACCTTTGATGCATACCTTGAGGAGTTGGCTCAACAATTGAAAGATGTTGAAGAGGAAGTAGAAAAGCTGCCTTTGAGGAAGAAAAGGAACCAACTGAAAAAATGGAGGAAGACACTCAACCTCCAACTGGGGAATAGGAAGAAAGCTCTAAGCCTGATGAAGAAATGCCTCTCTCAACAGAACAAGGAGAACAAGAAAAGAAATAGCAAGATGTGCCACCTCAACATGAGGAAGAGGAGAATAAAGAAGAGGATAAACCTAAAGAAGAGTTTGAGATGGGTAAGCCTGAGATAGAGCCTCATAGAGAGGAAGAAAATCTTGAGGAACATGAGCATGAGGTTGAAGAAGAGGAGAAGATCTACAAAGAAGAGGACAAACCCAAGAAATTCACACCCACCAAGTCTCCCATTAAACACACGGTGTTGATCTGGGACTCTGATGAAGAAGAATAAGATACAAGGATGGGGCAAGAGGCTCCACGTGATAAAGATATTGAAGTCAAGGTGAGTGAAGAAGAAAGTGATAATGAATCACCCAAGGAAGAGTCTCAGATGCCCAAGTGGCTAGCAAAGAAATTAGAGAAGAAGACTCCAGCTCCTAGAGATCCCAAGGAAAGACTCACGGCCATCTTGGCTCGAGCTCAGATAGGCACAAAGAGAGAAAAGAAGCCTAAAGTTAGATCCAAGCTAACAATGGATGCTTATGGATCTAGGACTCTGTAGATCACTACCCCAGTGGTGAATGAAGAGGGGGTGAGCTATAACATTTCCACCCTTGACCTATGAACTACTTCAAGAGAGCAGAAAATTGATCTCCTCCAGGAGTTAGTTGCCATGGTGGTGCATCAAATGAACCAAGAAAATATTTCAAAAGAAGAAATTAAGGCACAGGTGGCTGATTTGACCGACTATATTCAGCAATGGTCATCTATGGAGGAACTTCCCATGACATCCTCGACTCTGCCATAGTCGCTGTCCAAGGAGAAAATTGACAAACTCAAGAAAAGAAAGAGCTAGACTAAAACTACAGAGGATTGGTTCCAACAAGTCCTATATACTAGAAACATGGGCATTAATTTTGTTGGCAGGATAGCAAATAAATTCTTAGATGTACAAAAATACCTTTAGTGCACAAGGAAGTTTTACACTGACTTCTTAGAGATATATGGGTCCACTTACCCTAAAATTGAAGCCATCCTCAAGTTGCCTCAGAAAAAATGGGAAGAGGAGCTTGCATTTGCAGAGGACGATCACTAGCTGGTGGATATGTGGAAGATTGACTTTGACCATAGGAAAGAAATACTAGAGAAAACTTGCTCAATAAAGTGGAGCTAGACATTGATTGGGAAAGGGACGCCAGGGCAGATTATCTTCAATATTTGAAATTAATGATAGGTTATGACGTGCCCACCTTTGAGATTGATCCAGAAAAGATAAATCCCTATTTCCAGAAGAAGATGGAAGATGGAATATCAGGAAAGCTCACCATGGATTTCATGATTTTTGAGCTGCTCAGGCTTTCATGCAATTTGAACAGGTCAGGACAATATGGCTAAGTATGATGGAGACTGGGATACACTCATAGGCCGGTCCAAACAACAGAACTACTAGGTGCTCAAGTCCAACATAATGGAGATTGATAAGCTCCAGGAACTAATCAACAAGTTCATAGAATATGTCACTTTGAAGAAGCGGGAAGGGAACCCGATCATTGATGAAAAACTCCTCACAGAATAGCTGCAACAAAGGAAATTAGCTAGAAGAAAAAGTGCTACAGTGCTGCCACAAGAGTACAAAATAGGGAAAAAGATAGGAATATATTTTAAATTTTAATATATTTGGGGGTAGGTGAAACCCTAGTTTGTAGTGAATCTTGGCCACGCAATGCAAATCAATCTTGGCCATTCATTTTTCTTTTTGAACACTATATATAGGAGGTCTCCACTCATTTTCAAGAGAGAGTTAAGTTGTTGTAAAGGCATGCTACAAAAATTTTAATAGAAGTTCATTGGCTTTGGCAGACTCTTGAGTTTCTATTGCATGTTACATGGTTTATCTCCCATAGTAAGCTGATTTAGATAGATTACTTTGCTATTATTAGTGGTTTTAGATTGCTTTGATAGATTAGTTGATGTTGTTCAATGGTTGTGTAGATTTCTACTATGTTGATGCCTTTCTTGTCCATACTTTTTCCTGTTTGTTGATGTAGACAGTTGTCTAAAGTTAGTCTAGGCATAAACTAAAAGTTTCTCCAAACTTCTATCTTTTGTTCATGCATTTTTATGGTGAATGAATTCTTGAATATTTGTAGTCCTTAGAAGTTGGCACAAATTTCATGATACTGTGAGTTATTCTGGTTAGCTAAAATTCTATTTTAAGGAAGTTGTCCACAATAGCACCCTCCATGATCACTGTTCATTGCTAAATTTTAGATCGAGGAACCTCTTCTCTTCCCTGCCCTTTTCCTTATTTTTTAGTAAGTAGCCTATGCTAAGGTTCATTGCACATTGTAAAGCTAGATCTTAAGATAAGGCAAGAGTTTATGATTGTTGTTCGAACCTGCAACAAACTACACTCTAACTTCCCATCTTAGAAAATCCATTTTAAGATTTTTCTCGTATCCAACCAAACTCTGTAAGCCACTCTATAATTACCAATAAAATCACATCAAACATCAGCTGAGAAATCCCATGCACATCAGGAGCTGACGCTCGAGAGACCTTGGGGTAGTGATTGGTTACTTGCTTGTGAATTTCTACCTTTCAAGAGAGGTAGTGCGCCTATGCACTACCTATGTTGAGAAAGTGCTAAAACACCCATCAACAGGTGTAAACTTGACAATACTTTCCATTTAGATTGGTTGCAATGATGTGGGGGCTCTCCATGCTCGAAGGAGAGTCAGGGTTTGTATTGGAGGTTCTATTTGGCAGACTATGTCACACATGCCACAAATAGTAATTACATGCCATCCTCTCCCAATGTGCCACAATTTGAGTTTTGGATTAACCAAGATCAACTACAATGTTTCAAAAAGGTTTCTAGAGAACCAAATCAGTCCAATAGAAGTCATGGAAACTTGAGTCCTTCTTTGGTGGAATGCTTGTGAAACAGGGGGAGACTCGAACAATTGCTTGAGAAGAATGCTCTTTCCAATAGTTCACTTTACAGGATGTTTTGAAGCTCCACTTCTAAGTGACTTCAATCAGTGGCAATGCCTCTAGACATACAACACGTGCCATGTATGCATCAATGTAGTTTATGTGTGCTGATGTAAATGTGGCTGAGAGTCAAATGAGTTGATAGTTATTTTGGTTTACATTTAAAGAAACAAACGTTCAACTACACAAGTAGAGTGAGAGTTTTAGTAGAAGGTGGAAACTTTCTTGGTAACTAATTTATCACGATCAACAAGGTTGTCAACAAGAATTTTCCTAAAAGTTATTGGTGTTGGTTTGTCAGGATCATAAGTTGTCGAAATATGGGAAAGCAATGCATGATATGTTTCATATTTGGTTTCTGATTTAGCTACATACTTTTCTATATATTTGAGCACTACATCTATTAAGAGAATGGGCTGGAAATCTACATCTGCACACCAAATAGAGAGGATAGTGGGGTTGTGAAGATTTACTCGGTCATCATTATGAGCAGGGGTGTGCTTTGGCTATTCACTCTCATTTGAGAGAGTTGAAATGTCTTGCATGGTCCAAGGGGCTTTGTAGCAACATTCAACTATAGATCCTTTAGTCCATAAACATGTTTACAAGGTACAATGTGTATGGCGCTAAACGTAGTTGAGCAATTGATTGTAGTCATGTGAAGGGGTAGACAACATAATCATTCTTATGTCCATTAAGAAAGGGTTATCAAAGGTAGACCGTGAAACTCTTTCATTTGAGCTTTGGTGGGGACATAGGTTCCAAGTAGAGACATACTTGAAAATGTAGTGGATTGCATTTTATACTATGCAAGATTATTCCATTGCAGTTTGGAAATATCGAGTGTATCTTTGAGCCAAAGGAAATTGTGGACATGTGTAGAGCCACGATGTTGCCATTCATACCTGGATAGAAGAGATGTTATTAAGCAAATGATGTACAAAAGAAGTAAATATAAATGATGTGGAGTATGTTTACCTCTACTAGCAGTCATTTGTGGAGAGAATCTTCTCCAAAACCTCCTCATGAAATGCAATAAATTTGTGATGCATGTAGAGTGTAGTGAGGTGTGGATTTTGCACTATATTTTGGATCCTCCACCAAGTAGCTATAGTAGGATTTGTTTGTATGAGGGACGACATAACATTGTGTAAGTCTGGCCATTTAGTATCTGCTGCACTGAGGGTGAAGAATAGAGTTGGGCAACCAACCTAAATAACCATGTTAGATAGCTCCCCCCCACAGCGAGTCCAGAAGGGATGTGTACCACAGATTTTTGAGCTGAACCGCATAACCTAGTCTGCAAGGTGTTCATCAGAGAGGTCCTTGAGTCTTTGGCACAAGTCAAGTATTGTTGTTGGCAGTGTACTTTCCAAGTGTTTTTGAATAAATATGGAAGTTGTGGCCTGGCTACGGTGACACAGTTAAGGATGAAGTATCTAAACTGTGGGTGCTAGCCAAACCTATTATCATGGTATCTAAGAAGATGGAGAGCATATTTATGTAGCTTGAACTCTTTCATAGTTTGTTGGTTGAATGTAGCTCTTCCCTTTGGAAACAATTTTAGAAATGCCATAAAAAACAATCCTTCAGTGGTGTATTCATTGAGGAGGATAAGAGAAACCGGTGGCCAATCAATTGTAGGAGGCAGGCATCCTTCCCCTAACTGCAACAATGCTCATAATCCTTGCACTTCTGTGTGTGAAGGGGTAGGTTTTCCACAATGATGTTGTTTCTTGCAAATTCTCTTGCAATTGTTCTTTGGTTATATTATCTATGTCCATGAAACTAACATCAACAGGGTCTAAAGTTGAGTTTGTTTCATTTAGAAATTCAATGATGTCAGTGGAGGCAATAGGCAAGCTTAAGAGGGAGGCCTCATCTAATTGGAAATCTTTGTAGTAAGAGTCATTGCAGATCTTATATTTCAAAGCCTCATGAACATGTGCTCTGCAAACATAGAAACTATATTGTTGGGAATCAACATTTTTTTTGTTTACTATGAGTATATCCAAGTCATGTATATGACGTGGCAAGTAATTTTCAATTACTGTAATATCCTGAGGAAAAAAAATAGTGTGGCCACTATATTTTAGTTGTCCCCATTTTGCATAAGTAACTTGGAGGACAGGGCTAACTCTTGATATGAGCATCTCCTCGATCTGAGATAGGCATTGTAAACAAGTGGGCTGCTCTCTAGGGTCCATGTTATTCCACTTTGAGAAGTGATTGCCATTTTTTTTCTAAAATGCATCTTGAACAAGCACTAATACCATTTATTAGCCTAGTTTTTATTCCCGGATATTGTTCCATGCATACTTTTCATGTTGAATTTTTTGATAGGATGTTCAACTTTGCACGGAAGGAATTCCTAGCAATGTAATAGTTTGCAGGAAATAGTGGAGGATGGTCGTTTCAGGAGACTAAATTGGGATGCAATGTAGACTGTATTTGAGGTGTGGGTGGTTGCAATGGGGAGGGTTTACTTGAAAGAAAAGTTGGGAAAGTTGGGAGGGTGATTGTGATGGTTTTCTCTTCATCGTCTATTAATAGAATCCTTATTTTCCTAGTACCTTAAACATTGCAAATGATTACAATGACATCGTTGTACTTCCATACTTTCAGTTGGGGTTTCCATGATAGGGGTTGTTGAGGAATAGAGCAGTGCAATATTAATTTGTAGTAGTTCATGAAAAAGTAGAAATAAGTCGTAAAAGTTAGGTGTGTAAAAGCAAGAAATCAAATTTTATTAGAATACATTACATGTAAAATCAAGAAATCATATTTTGAAACAAGTGCACAAGTGTATAAGAGTAAAATTGCACCCTTGCAATTTCAACTATGTATTTCCATCTGCTTTAGTGTCCACTCCCTTAGCATCTTGAGTAGGCTCATTTTAGCCCTTTGCATCAACCTTTTTCCCTTCTCAAGATGCTCCAACACCCCTTTTTTAGGAGCTACCCTGGCACATCAGCTTTCCATCAGACTTGGTGCTTTTCCCATTTTTGTCGCGTTGTAGTGTGACATGTTCAGACACTAGCGCATCACACAGACATCTGCACGCCACGCTAGCGTCCTGCGACGTTTCAACATTCAAACGGTCGTTTCCATGCATGTTTACCACTTGTAAGTGAGTTTTGTTGGTGGTAATGGCTGGGAATGCCCGAAAAAGGTTGAAGAAGTTTCTTTTCTCTCTTTTTAAGTCATCCCTTCAACTCATTTTGGCTCTCTAAGAACTTCTTCCATAGCTAGCTCCATTCTGCCAACTTCTAGCCTCACTCGAGCTTTTGTTTTAGCCTTCTACACTTCAACTTTTGCTAGTATAGCTCCATATAGCTTGTTGTAGCAGCTTCAAGCTCTCTCAAGCTCTCTTTACAACACCCTTTGCAATTTCATCTCCCTCATTCCATGCTTGTGATCATCTTGGGATTCCATATCCCCTACTATTTGCATACTTACTTGGTGATACGGGTTCTCTTCCTCGAGCGAGGTTTGCTTTTATCACCTCTTTTGTGATATGGGTTCTCCTCCTTGAGCGGGGTTTTCTTTTATCATACACTACATCGTGGTCCAGGTTCTAATCTTGGATTGGTTTTGCTTTCACCACATGTTTTTTCCATTTTGGTTACACTCTATCTTCTTGGCTGCACGTGGAGGTGGGAACATCAAAATGGGGGTTTGACTGAGGTAAACCCCTATATAGCCCTAACATTCTCTCCAGATATCATGCTTGCAGGTTTTGAAGACATTTGTTTGGTGGAGGCTTCATCACTCATGTGGTTGTAAGTATTTCTTTCCTTTATTCTTCTTAATCCTTATTAGTTTTACTTCACTCTATTTCAATTCTGTCACGTTCCTACATTTTAATATTTCTTAGCAGTTCGAGTAGTAGTCACTTTGGGAGATTTCTGAGATAAAATCACTCTCTGGTTCGTACGAGACACCAACACGTGCCTTTGGGACACTAGTGTGCTGCACTATCATCTGTATTTTGCGCTGACGTCCTTTGGCTAATAGCTTGCCAATTTGTCTAGAAGGCCTCTATGACCTTATCTTTCAGATTCTAAAACTCTCGCCATTATTCCATTGAGGTAATATAGGGCAGTTCACCTCATGAGGCTCTCTGAACGAAGAGAACTCATGACAAGTGAATCCCCCAATATCACATCTTGGTGAATCTGACATGAAGAACATAGTTCTTTGAAAAACTAGGAATTTATTTACCCCTACTTGGCAGGGTTATAACTTTTGACTCGGTACTCGGAATTCAGAACCATTTGCATCGTTGGAAAGGTCTCCTAGAGAACTAGTTCAATCCCTAAAATAAAAGTGCCTTCAATAGTTGATTTTAGAACTAACACAAGTTCTGACCTCAAATTATGCTCCAGAGACCTCTGAAAATGCAATTTACTAGAACATAGAAAATATCAAAAAAATTGTAATGGATTTAATATCTTCTTTTATTAGTTTTGTATCTAACTTTGTTCAAAATGTAAATAATGTTCCATTCCATGCATGTGACAGTGACTTGGCTCTACCTATGTCACTTGATATCTTTGATCCTTCTCACGAAATTCCTCTAGCTTCAGAGGATATTTTGGTGTAAGAAGATGAAATCATTGATACCTTTCTTAATGTTACTCTACCTACTCTTCTTTCCAATGCACTCTCTTGTAGAGATGATGCATTTGTGAATGACAAAACTCCTCTTCATTCCAATGCACTCTCTTCTAGAGATGTTGCACTTGTGAATGATGAGTCTTATATTTGTTCCAATACACTCTCTTCTAGAGATGTTGCATGTGCAAATGACGAACCTCCTTCCACATTTGATTCTCCCTAGATCGATGTCGAGAATGTTCCTTCAAATAACTATTCCACATTTGATCATTTTTGGATTGATGTTGAGAATATGTATTCAAATAATTTTTCTACTAGTTGTGATGATTCTATAAATGTTATGTATGTCTCTGCAGCCCCTAAAAGGCCTAAGAGACCACTCATTTACGTGACTCCAACTAGTCCTTCTTCTAAAAGGGCTTGTTCTATTGATGGTATTCCATTTGATAGTAACTCTCCTGATATTTCTAATGCTCCCTCTTATAGAGCGGTAGCCCATACTTATGAGAATAGTACGAATAAACAACTGAGACTTCTTCAAGCACCTAAACCTATGACTAAAGCGCCTAGTGATTATGATCTTGTCGAGAAACCTCAAATTGATTCGGGTAAGATCTCACTATGCGACTTGCTTTAGTCTGCTTCAGATTATCAAGGTATGCTTCAGGAAGCCTTGCAAAAGATCCTCTTGCCTTTTTCTGTTAGCCCGACGAATGCTAATGCGTTGATGGCGTGTATTCATGCAGAATCGCTAAATATTATGTTCTATCCACGATAACTCCTGCCTCCATGTTGGAACTCTCAAATTTTATAAATTTGAGATGCCCATTTTGAAAATTTTGCTTTTGCACTTTCAGAAGTGCACCTCAAGAATTTGCCTAACTGACCCACTTTGTAGGGTCGTAACTTGATGCCAGTTGATTCCCAAGAAGAACCCATTTGTAGACCCACTCATGAGTGCTATGTGAGTATGTGTGCCAATTTTCAGCTTCCCGTGATAAGTTTTGACAAGGTTTTGAAAAGTGAAGTTGGAAGGTTTTGGCACTTTTCAGCTATTTGCAAACCTTCATTTCTGCAAATTTGCCTCCCATTTGAGCTTGCATTTTGAACCGGATGACTATCAAGTCAAAAAAATTGTTGCACTACATTCTCCATACCAAGATGAGCTTGCATGTCAGGTTTCAAAGCTTCATTATTTGATTTGTTATTTTTAGCAGGCCAAAACTAAGTGCAATTTCTCTTGTTTTGCATTTGCATTTTTAGAAACCTTTCAGAGAGGTCAACTTCAACTGTCAATATCTTTTGATGGGAGATGTTTCAAGGCGAGCCCTTTTGCACATGTGCTCTCTATACCAAAATGAACTTATGTTTCCAGTGGTAGCTCACTAGGAGTTGATTTAGTATTTTTACAACGAGGTGATCTCTTGAGTTTCAATTGGTTCAGAACAACTGTTTGTTGCAGAAAATTCAACTATGCAACTTTGCTGATTAATATTTTTCACCTCATGACTCCTTTTTCTGAGCCGTCTTTTGCATTACATTATTTATACCAATTTCTACATGCCTACAAGTTTTTATGTCTCTAGGAGATCATTTGACTAGTTTTCAAAGTCAATTCTGGAGCCAGCTTGGCCATTTTTTACCATTTTTGCAAAAGTGCCTGAAAGTAAGTTCTACTGAAAACCCATTTCAAATTTTCAGTACCAGATACATTTAGAAGTTTCCTAAAGTCAATTTGAGCATAAAAGTTGTTTGAAAATGAATTTTTTTTAGCCGGGCCCACATGGGGGTCCGACATGCTCAACCCAGAAGTAAACAGGAGTTAAGATGTGTGTGCTCACAAACTTTCATTGATGTCCATTTGAAGATTCTTTATAGTTTCAGGGTTCAAAGGGCTGAGTGCATTTACCAGTTTGTTGAAATGTGATTCATCAAGGCTATTTTGTTTTGCTCAAGGTTCCTAATTGGATTGGCATGGTTGAGAGTGCTAAGGTTTACTATGAATTGATTTGGTACATTAGTCCCATGAAGGCAGATGACAATTATACATCAGTAGTTCATTTTCAGCCATAGGACACAAATAAACAAAGTAATTTTTTTAGGGATTTGTATGCTAATTCAAGATAATAACAATATTAATGAAATTGCTATTTCAGACATATTGTTATTCAATAACCCTAAGTGTTGTTATGATGCTGGTCACAATGAGAATGAACACAACTCATGTGATCTTAAGTGAGATATTCATAAGGAATTGCCTGCAAACTGTGAGAATGTAAAGGGAGTCTTGAAGTTTTGTCCAGATCCACTCACAGGGGCTCGATGGAGATGAAATCCTTGCATCATTTGAAGGCAGCCAAAAAAAGAATTTGTTGAAAAGATTTGAAACTTTCAAGCAATATGGTGAGTAAGACATGTTATGAGTGCAAAAATTGCAACAAAGAATGGATTTGTTAAGAAAGGCCATAGAAACTTCAAAGAAAATGCAATCTGCAAATGCAAATGGGCACCATTGATATGATAAAGATTTTGAAACTCAAAACCAAATGCAATTAACAAGAAAGTTTATACACCGATTGCATATGTTGAAAAGGATTTAGGAACTTTCAAATTGAAACAGGGACGCGTATATGAGAAGAGAGCACTGGAAGAGTAGGCACGTGGCGTGCTTAGCAAAGTGCCTCTAATTCAATGTGCTCTCAATGCTATTCCCTACAGTGCATATGCAAAAAATTGATCTGTTGAAGAGGCTCTAAAAGGATTTCAAACAAATGCACTGGGAGAAGAGTCTTCAGGGATTTTTAAAAGCATTCACCATGAAGAGAAAAGTTGCATAGCACAAAGGAAGGAAATGGTGTGATGAAAATTCTTTAGAAACTTTCATAAAATGATAATGGCAGCGTAGACAAGGCGTGTGGCTTGTTCAACAAAATGCCTCCATTAAATGTGATCTTATGGGACGTCACAGGCAGCATAATGTACAACGTGGATTTATCAAAAGACTTTAAAACCTTTCATCAAAGCAATGAAGTGGCATGCAACCCGTTTGGCAGGACCCTTCTTTGAGTGTAATCACATTGAAGCGCCATCAAAAGGGATACATATAAACACAATGAAATTGTTAAAAGGTTTTGCAACTTGTGCCAGATGAAGATTTAAAAGTGTGCAGCCTGCGTATAGACGATAACTCATTCAAAAGTCATTAGAAACTTTTAAGCTAGTGCAACTGGCAAGGCCAGCACATCTTGAAAGGGTTTTGAGTTCTTTGACACAGAGTTCTTTCAAGAGATGCCATCTCAAGCAAGATAATCACTATGCCAAGCAAAAGGAGATCCCATAGGCCAGTAAAGTAGAGGGCAACGACAACTATAAGGGAGAGTTTCGACCAACTACACCAGTCAGAGGATGCAACGCCATAACCACCAACAACATGTGTGAGCAGATTTGTTGTAGATTCTTTAACAACTCACAAGAAAGTGTATTTGAAGAGGGCAGCTTCTAGACCACACCATGGGGATGTTGAAAATGCTTTAGTAACTTTCAAGCATCTCCAGTAGGAGCAGTGGCCGCCATGGTTGCGTGAAGGCAGAGCACGAGAAAGGCACAAAAAAGAAATTAGGGAAACAATGGAGTGAATATGAAATCAACGTTAGAGGGTGAAGCAAAGGATGCAACCAAATCCTGACCCTTCCTCGCCGACTCACAATTTCAAGGTGCTGGCTTTTTAATTCAATGGTGCTGCGTGGAACATGGGCCCAAAGGAAAGTGAAGGTGGTGCCCGATGAAGAATTAAGTGGTTTGCATTTATTTTTTTATAAGGACTGTGATGCCGGATGAAATATTTTAAAAGGGAAAACACATTAAAGGAATTACTTCCCCGCTGGCTCGCGGGAATAAAAGGCGTTGGCTATCCAGCCCCAGGAATGCACCCGGGGCATGGATGATGCCCATGGATGTGGCCTGCCTCATTTTTCTCGCGTGCCGTATTTTACTGCAAACTCTCTGCCGTCCATATTAACCGTTAGCTATCCTGTCAATTATGTAAAAGTTAAGATACTTGAATCATGTAAAACTTAATGTCATGTGCCCTCTTTCTATTATAAATTAATTGGAATGACCTAAAATATAGATTTCATTGTAATATTTTATATTTTTTTTGGTATAATGAAATTTATTACATCTTTGGTAAATAATATCTTTTAGTAAAATAGAATGTCTCATTTTTATCATATACATTTTTAATTGAATAATAATTAGAACAAGTTAAACAATAAAAAAAGATATATTTTAAATTAAAATAAAAGAAATAGATTAAAGGTTAATGTATAAGGACAAAAATTAATTTTAATAATCATTTCAACATGTGAAAATAAATATGAGTGGGCATGCAAGTAAAATAATAGAAACTATTTTTTTTTTAAATTATAATCTAAATTGTTGATAAGACATCTTTAAATGACAATTATATTTATTTAAAAAGTATATAATAAGAATAATTATGACAATATTTAATGGATATATAAAAGAAAGATAACAAGAATTAGAATTATGACTAGGTTTACAATTTGTTTTACTTTAGGATTAAAATTAGGTTTAGGGTTAGAGTTAGAATTAGGCTTCGATTTAGGGTTAGGATTCATGGTTAGAATTAGAATTAGAATTAGTGTTAGAGTTAGAGTTTGAATTAGGATTGGGGTTAGGGTTAGTGTGATGAATATAATTAGAGTTATAATTAATAGTTAGGGTTATGGTTAGGATACAAATTAGGATTAGGGTTAGAATTAAGGTTCAATTTGGGTCAGGGTTAGGGTTAAGGTTTAGGGTTCAAATAGTATTAGGGTAAGGGTTAGGGTTAGGTTTTAATTATAGTTAGGATTCAATAAGGGCTTAATTATAACTAGGATTAAGGTTATGATTCAATTAGGATAAGGATTAGGGTTAGTGTTAGTGTTAGGGTTAGGGTTCAATCATATTTATGATCCAATTAAGGTTTAGGGTTAGGGTTAGGGCCCAAATAGGGTTAGGGTTCAATTAGGATTATGATTCAATTATGGTTAGGATTAGGGTTAGAGCTCAATTAGGGTAAGGGTTAATGTTATGGTTCAATTAGAGATATGATTTAATTACTATTTAGAGTTAGGGTTACTATTTTATTAAGGTAGGGTTTAATCAAGGTTCAATTAGGATTATAGTTATAGTTAGGTTTTAATTAGGGCAAGGGTAATAGTTACATGAGGGTTTGGGTTTGGGTCGAATAAGTAGTAGGGTTATGGTTAGGGTCCTACAATAAAGCTTGGGTTTAGAATTAGGGTTTGGGTTAAAATAGGGTTATGATTAATGTTAACATTCAATTAGTAGGATAAATCTTGGGGTTAGCATGAGAGTGAAGGTTGGGGTTAGAGTTAGGGTTCAATTAGGGTTATGCTTCTAATTAATAAAGTTTGGGGTTAATATTATGGTTAGGGTTTGGGTTCAATCAAGGTAAGAATTCAATTAGGGTTATATTTCAATAGAGTTAGGGTTAGGCTTATAAGATAAATCTTAGGGTTAGGGTTTGTGTTCAATTAGGGATAGAGTTAAAGTTGGATTTCAATTAGGCTTAGGGTTAGGGTTAGGAGTTACAAGTTAAGGTCAAGGCCAGGGCTACAATTATCATTAGGGTTAGGGTTGGGTATTATTTAGTATTAGGGTTAGGGTTTAATCATTGTTAAGATTTAATTAGGGTTAGGTTTCAATTGGTTTTCATTTTGGATTAGGGATCTAGGTTAAAGTTTATGATTAAGAGTTAAAATTCAATTAAGATAAATAATTAGGGTTATAGTTAGGGTTTTTATTCAATTATAGGTAGGGTTCAATTACAATAATGATTAAAGTTAGATTAGAGGTAGGGTTCAATTAAGGTTAGGGTTTAATGAGATTTATAGTTAGAATTAAGGTTGTCATTAGAATTAGGATTATGAATGGGGTTATAATCATGGTTAGGGTAAGAATTATAATATTAATAATATAATATATAATTATATTTTATTTATATTGTAAAAAGCAATTAAATATATAATATAATATAATATCAGGATTTATATATGCTAGTATAATGAAATTTATTACAATATATTTTAATAAAATAGAATGTCTCATTTTTATCATATATATGTTTAATTGAATAATAATTAGAACAAGTTAAACAATAGAAAAAGATAAATTTTAAATTAAAATAAAAGAATGTAAAAGTATAAAGATTAAAATTATTTTTAATAGCCATTTCAACATGTGAAAATAAATTTGAGTGGTTATGCAAGTAAAATAATAGAAATGATATTTTTTTATTATAATCTATTAAATTGTTGATAGGACACATTTAAATGACAATTATATTTATTTAAAATATATATATAATAAGAATAATTATGAAAATATTTAATGGATGTATAAAAGAATGATAAAAAGAAATTATTTTGAATTAGAAATCAATTTTAAATATATATATTTTATTATTTTATATAATTAATTTATAAATATTCTTATTTTTATGGAAATAATATCTTTTAATAAAATTGAATGCCTCATTTTTAATCTAAGTTATATATTTTTTAATTATATTAAGTTAATTATAATAAATAATAAAATAATAATTATAAATTATATTATAATATAATTATATTAAAATTTTATTTAAAATAAAAACACAAAAAATAAATATATTGATAATAAATCTACAATTATTTAATCTTTAATTTTTTAAAACACATTTTGAAAATATATGTTATGTGTTTCTTATTTATAATCATCATAAGTTTTTTATATAATTTAATAGATTTTGATAAACATATTTTCCATCTAATAGTTTGTTCCTTATCTAACCTCCGTACACTTATATCTTACATACACTACATAAATCTATTAACAATATCATAATTTATAAAAGAATGAAAGAATAAATTTCAAACATAATCTTTTTTAAATAGTAGAATTAGAAAGTAAATATTATTTATATATTGAAAACATTATTTGATATACTAATTTATGTATTGACTAATTTGTTCATAATTATATAAAAAAATTAAAATTAAAACACTATTACTAATGAATAATGTTTTGAATTATATCAACTCATATAAAATCTTCCTTCAAGTTAGATCTTCACAGTCCTTTTCACTTTGACATTTGAACAACATTCTTTATATATTTTTGAAATTTTAGGATAACAAATGTTGAGAAATGCTTTGACATGTAGAATTGTCAAAATATATAAATATAAATTTATTATTATTATCTTTTATAATTATTTAGAATCTTATTACTTTTTGATAATCATGTCTTAGATTTCCTATCATTAATCATTGAGTTGGACTTCTTTTATTAATTCCATTCTCTCTCTCTTTTTTTAATCATTATTTTTATTATTGAATTTTCTTTTCTTTCTTTCTTTTTCTATTATGTTATTTGTTTTCATTATATTGAATTTGATTTCTATTTGAATTTATTATTGTTATTTCAACATTTAGAGTTTTATTTTATGTTCATTTTTTTATTCTCTCTATTCTCAGTTCTACAATGTTTTCTCATTCTGAATTACAAAAGTTGATAAAAACATTTATTCAATTAAATCTAAATTTTTCCTCTCATTTACAATTATAAATTGTAGACATGCATCTTTCATAAATAATTTAATAAAAATAAGAATATTTATAAATTAATTGTATAAAATAATAAAATCTATATATTTAAAACTGATTTCTAATTCAAAAATATTTTTTGTTATCATTATTTTATACATCCATTAAATATCGTCATAATTATTCTTATTATATACTTTTTAAATAAATATAATTGTCATTTAAAGATGTCCTATCAACAATTTAATAAATTGTAATTTTTTTTAAAAATCGTTTCTATTATTTTACTTGCATACCCACTCATATTTATTTTCACATGTTGAAATGGCTATTAAAATTATTTTTTGCCCTTATACTTTAACCTTTAATCTCTTTCTTTTATTTTAATTTAAAATTTATCTTTTTTTATTATTTAAATTGTTCTAATTATTATTCAATTAAAAATATATATGATAAAAATGAGACATTCTATTTTATTAAAAATATTATTTTCCGAGAATATAATAAATTTCATTATACTAAAAAATAATATAAAATATTACAATAAAATTTATATTTCACATCATTCAAATTAATTTTTAATACAAAAAATGCACATGACATTAAGTTTTACATAATTCAAATATCTTAGCTTTTACATAGTTGACCGGACAATACGGAGGCAGAGAGTTTGCAGGTAAAATACGGGCGCGAGAAAAACGAGGCAAGCCACATCCATGGGCATCATGCTTATGCATCCATGCCCCGGGTGCATTCCTGGGGCTGGATAGACGTTGCGGAATAAAATGCTTGTTGACTAATTCTCCCGAGATCAACGAGATGGCTACACATGGTGGTGGGCCCATGATATTCTTGATTTTAAAAGAGAATCCTGGTGAAATATTTAAAACATCCCAATTGTGTTTTAAATATTACCTGAAGGGTAAATGCAAAAATAAAGCACTGGAAAAATCTTTACTTATCCCATAAGTTTCTTAAATGGTTTTCACTTCCCTAAGGTGAAATAAAACATTATGGGTAAAAAGATAAATGGCTTTAATGATTTTTCAAAAGGGAAGATTACATTGTGTTGGCGGTAAAATGTGAGGTGAAATGTAATCTAGTGAACGGGTAAAGTTTTCCTTGTCTGATGACTAATATTTTAAAGGACTTTTAAAGGGAAGATATAATTCAAGTATATAGTGCAATATTTGAGAGAACATGTCAAGATTTGAAAAGGCACGCGAGAGTGAGCGAATGTTTTCAATGGAGGATTTAAAACATTGAAACCATGGGGAATATTCATCAAATGTTTTATTGACTCGGCAAATAAAACATAGAATAAAAGCATGTGGAATTCACTTTATAAGCAAATATATTTGTTGGGAATAATGTGCAGCCACAACAATGAATAAACTGAGAAGAAATGAGAAGCTTCTATGGGCACATAGATATTTCCAGTAGCTGGGTGAATGGGTGAATTTCTTCACATGGCCAAATTTTTAGTTACAAAATAACTTGGGCAAAGGAAAATAGAGAGGCAAATTTAGTTTATTACAAAGAGAGGAGAGATACTTTTCCAGATTGTTGATCAACGGTGACAGATGCTTCCAAATGTCCTCAACAGATTTTCTTCCGAAGTTTTATGTTTCATTTTATTCTCTTTCTCTTCTCATTCTTAAAAAATTCTAGGGGTTCCAATTTCTGAAAGCTCTGCAAGTTAGGCAGAAACTCTGGGTAGAATTGTAAAGCTAGGAGAAATGTAATTGAGTCATTAAATATGAAGTGTGTTCTAAGTTGTGCTCTCATTTGTATATTTTACCTTATAATTGTCTCTATTTCTGAGATGTATTACTCTTTTGGATTCAATAATAAATCTATCTGAGTCTATTCATGCATTGAGTTACATATGTTGTTGCCTTATATTTTGTGAATGATGTAAATGCTTTAATGAATCACAAGCTGACGTATTATTGCTTATTATTTAGAGAATAGTGTAATTGTTTCAACAAGTGTGACACGAGTGTTGTGTTTCGGGTGGATTTTGTAAAGAATGATTATCAGATGAAACTCTAGTGGTCTTCTTGTCATAATTTGATAACAGTTGCAAAGATATTCAAAATATGTTCAACATTGTAGGATGAAATGCTTTTTATATGACCCCATAGCCCATTTTCTGGCACTAGTCAAGTTTACATGCTTCTGTTGTTTTCAACTTGGTCCCAAATCTTAAAAATTAAAAATCATTTCAATTATGTATGTTGAGTTATATGTTTACCTTGTTCCGCATGCTGGTTAGTGAAATTCACTAAATGTTTTAGCCAATCTTGAGTGACATTTTGTGTTTCTCAGCATAATTTTGTGAGAACATTGTCTGTTAAGCAATATCATGTTAATTGTGTGTCCAGATCTTTAGGTATTATTGAAGGGTTACCCCCTAGGTCTTACAGAGCCTGAAGTGTAGGGGAAATGTGTGTTAATCCGATTTCCTGTCAGTTGACCAAATCAACCTCTGAGTCTGAGCATAAGACATTGGCTAAGTCTTTAGGATTCATTGATTCTGTTGATATCTGGAGCACCAATAGAATGGTGACTCTATTGGGGACAATTTTCATTCTCTAGTTGCAGCCGGTTATCTCATAGAGTCATATTATTGTTTGTCATTTTGAATTTAGTTCAAATATTGAAGAATTCCAAGTTTGGAGAAAGAACTTGTTGTAGTGAACCTGATTATTTTATGATCTATGGTGCTCTGTTGGTGAAAGGAACTCAGAGAGATAATTATCTATGAAAGAACTTCTTGCTATTTGAAGTTCATTCCTCTAAGAAGAGAGGTGGCGACTCTGTTACAAGAACTTGATGAAGAGGTGATAAAAGTTTCAGATCTATAATATTTCCAGAACAATTTGTAGTAGCTACAATGTTTCCAGGTATTCTTCACATATTTGAACATCTTAGAAAGAAATTTTGGTTCCCTATTTAGTGATTTAGCATTGATAGACGGAAAGGATAATAAATTTAAGTTTGCACACTTCCATTTGTTGGATATGTTTAATGTAATTACAGTTCCATTGAAATATTTTTGTCTACTGCTCAAATATTTGCTTATATGGATGATTAGAATGCATTTGTACATCTTATAGATTTCCATCCATTTGTCTTGTTATATATTTCCATCCATTTTCCCATGTCAGAAATTGTCATTGTAATCTTTCATTTGGTCATGCTTGTAATTGTGCGCAAATAGTGAGCCTTGATTTGTAATATCTTTGGATCATAAAGTAGCCATACATGTATACACTTTGAGACAGCTCGTCAAGAAGTGTCATAAGTCTGGTAATCTTCATACATTTGACACCTCAAAATGTAAGAAATCAAGAGTGCACAAGCCTATGATAAGGCTAGAGTGGAAAGTTGTATTTGAAAGGGGACTTAGAGAGATGGATGAAAGACACGAGTTGTTTCCACAAGTCCGCTTAAGAGACCACCAAACTGTGTCTACTTGTCAAGTTAGTGCACCTTTTGTCAATTCCTTTGACCCATTGTATGCTCAATTAGATTTGTCATGGGTTGATTACAAACTTGAAAGTATGTTAGCTCAAGTTTACAAGGATATGCCTAGATTTAATGGATGAGATTCTTTGTCAAATCCCTTGAAGCAAGAGCTCGGGATTGGTATTTGAGTTTTCTTGAGAAGTCATTTCCTTGCTGGGATAAATTAGTTGCTTCTTATATAAAAGAGTTTGCAAGAGAGCCCTCTAACCTTGTCATGAGGTTAAAGCAGATTAAGAAACAAGATGAAGATTCAAGTGTTGATTTCAGTCATAGATTTGCTGCTACCTTGTCACTAATCCCAGAGAATTTCAGACCTAGTACATCAGATTGTATCCATATGTATTTTGAAGCTTATGAAAAAGGATCTAGTGAATTGTTAAAATATTTTAAAATACTAAGCATGCAGATGGCTTACATAGTTTTATAGAATTTGGAGAAATAGAGGAATGAATATGTGCAAAATATGTTGTCTTCACTTTTGGGTAAGCATGCTAATGAAATCAACAATTATGTGAATGCAAATGATCAAAGGTCTTCAAATAAATTCAGACTTGAAAAGGTTGAAGATAAGAATGATGCATCATCAGATGATGAGGAAGTTGTTAATAAATAACTTACAGAAGAAGTATACCCAACTGTAAATCAGTAGTTGAGTCTCCTGAGCCAAGAATATGATGAAGAATATGAACTGGACTTACTCTTTGAAGAAGAGAAGTGTGATCAGCAATGTTATGATACTATTGATCAAGTCAAGTCTACATGTGTTGAGTGTAGTCTTGATGCAAGTCTTCATGATGAGACAAATGAATTTGCTGATTTGAGAAATGCTCTTGAGAACATTAGTATATCAGCTGCAAGTGATAGAATATGTGATGAATTTCAATTTGAAAGACAAGCCACAAGCAACTGTAATGAGGAAACCATTGATGGTTTTTAGTTTGACAATGAAGATGTTTATGCCTACCCTTAAGAGGATGAAAGTGACAAGCTCAGTCAAGACATCCATTCTGGTATTGAGATTGAAAAGGGTGTGGATTGTTGTTATGAAAACCTAGAAGTAAGAATGAATACATTGACAACCTATTCTCTATGATTGGTGGTGATCATACTTCTAACAATCTTGTTAGCAATTCCATGTCCTATGATTGGGGAAGCCCTGTTTATGATCAACCCATTGAGCTCTCAGATTTTGATGATGAAGACACCTTGGGATATCCTAATTTTCAATTTGATAGTGCATTCAATTCCAATGAAGGTCAAGAAAAGGAAGGGGTTGAAATGATGGATCAGAACAATGCTCTATTGAGTTGTGAACATATTTCAAATCTATTGACCACAGAATATCAGAAATGTGCACATAAGAATGATTCTCAGTTGTTGTGTGCATCCCCTATTGTATTTGACAGTGATGATGATCTTCAAGATGCAAGGTATGATGCATATGTTTTTGATTCTCCTTCAAATGATGAACTAGCTAATCAAGATGATGATATGAAAGAGGACAAGCAACTATTTAATGATAATGATGCAATATATGATGAGTATGGAAGTGTGAATGCTGATGTAGACTCAGAAATTTGTTTTGATGAGTTTTGAAGCAACAAATGACCATGAGGTTTGTGCATCCAATGAGCCGAGTATTGAATATTGTAATGCAGATTTTGACAAGCCTTTGTTTGATGACTTGAATGAGCCTAGTAATGAGTCTTTTCATATGGATACGGATGTTGATTTCAATGAGAAATCATATTATGTTTTTGAACCAGAATTGCGTGTTGTTGAGCAAGCTTATGACACCAAAGATGATGATACCTTATGTTCAGAGGATGACCATATGACTACAGATGATGATGAGTCAGAAATCTCTGATGACTCTCAATACCAGCAAGATGAAGAACAAATACAGAGTGTGCCAATAGATGCGTGTATTTCTTTGCATACACTTGGATGTAGTTTGCATGATGAGAAAGATCTTCTGGTAAGTTATTGCACTGGTTACACCTTTGATATGCAAACTAGTGATTAGATTGAGCTTAACAGTTCCAACCACAAGGAAAAATGTGAGTGCTACTTTTGTTAGCTGGAAGAATTTTTCATAGAATGTGGCAATGTGCAGAACATTGAACCAAGCTGTTTTCAGCTTGAGAAGGCTTTATATGATGAAAATGATTTGTTGCCACATGATAATCAACAATTTGAGAGCATGCCTGACTTTCAAATGCATTATGATTATGAACATGTTGATGATGTTGAATATGATTGCATGTTAGGAGGTGCCAACATACTAAATTAGGCAGATGGTTGTGATCAAGTTGTGCTTTCATATGGTTTGGATCACCATTTTCAAATAATGCCACTTGATACAAAGTCAGAGAATGAAGAAAGTGATAGTGATGTGGCATATTTGATTTGGTTTCCATGTGATGATAAAGCCAAACAGAGAGAAAGTTTACACTTGCACAAAGGCAGCCTAATGCTTGTGTTTGCAAGGGTGCATTTGTTCATGTTGTTGTGGTTTGATAGAGGAAAGCACAAGTTAAGGGAGATCAGTTCTTTCACTAGAATTTTGTTTGACAAAGGTAAATACTCACTCCCCTTTTTCATTTATTGGCCTGGGGTTACCAGATGAAGTTGAAAATAAAGATGAATAAAGAAGCAGTTTGAGGATACTCAATGGACTCAACTTTTGGTCTACTCCCCAGAGATTTTGATTCTTTCTATGCCCATAGGGGGCATACATCCCCAGTTGGAGCCACTATTGGCACTCTCAAATTTTGCAAATTTGAGATGCCCATTTCAAAAATTTTGCTTCTGCACTTTTAAAAGTGCACCTCAAGAATTTTCCTAAGTGACCCACTTTAGAGGGTCGTAAATTGATGCCAGTTGATTCCCAAGCAAAACCCATTTGCAGACCCACTCAAGAGTGCTATATGAGTATGCATGCCAATTTTTAGCTTCTCATGATAAGTTTTGATGAGGTTTTGAAAAGTGAAGCTAGAGGGTTTTGGCACTTTTCAATTGTTTGTAAACCTTCGTTTCTGCAAAGTAGCCTCCC